>ML101075.1:0-115005 GCA_003697995.1 Taxidea taxus jeffersonii
TGTGTGTGTGTGTGTGTGTGTGTGTGTGTGTGTATTGTATTCATAAAGATCTTCCCAGAATCTGCTATTATCATCCAGGACCATGCTTCCTTGGTATGTTCTAATATGGAAACAAGTGGGATTTCATGGTCAGCAGTATCCCTGCCTTCAGTCAGGGATCAAAGAAGAATAAGCCTGAAGCTGGGCCTATATCCTGTGCAATCTCATTATGACAGGTTTCTAGGAAATCAATCTGTCTGCTGTTTATTGCACATTTCTCAGATAGATCACATTGAAATTCAGCCCTAAAGTTCTTCAACTCTCATTCCATAGAAAACAGCAACAGTGGAACCAATTCACTGTTAAAAAATACATAAATATGTAAATAAAATCGTAGCATATAGATAGGCTTGTTGTTGCTATGGCTTTTTAAATATCCATAGAAGGATACAGTTTTCTAAAAATATCCTATAGAAAATTAAGTTCCTAACTAGAAGTCACTTGAATTTTTTTCCAAAGAAGAAGGTTACAAGTATAAATTTGGGAGTTTTTGTGCAAATTATCAGTAGAAAGAACCACTACTACAATACCATCTGGGGGATGCCACAGATCTGTATTGCAGATAACATAATGACATTAAGAAAGGCACTCCTTACAGCAGTGTTCGGACAAAGCCATCCTTATTTCCCTATCTGCTTTAGAGGAAATCATATTACAGCAAAGGGGCTCCATTTGTTTTTACTTTAAAGCTGCAAATAAATACTAATTCTCTATCTCTTATTCGTATGTCTGTGAAATGAGAATGCAGGAGAGAGTTAAGTAAAGTACTTAGTTAATATTTACGAGGGATTTAAATGGAAAACAGAAAAGTCCTAATACATGAATGCTGTTTTCTGCACTTAAAATACTTTAAAATGTGGAATTAAAAATTTTCACATCCCATTTACTAAGCTAGCTGCATGCATTCTCCACAATACCAATTACTTTGCAATATACTTTTTCTTTAACAGAGGCCCGAAGCTTCTAAAGCCTACCTTGATGAATGCAAGTTTGTATATATATGCATAACTGTCATTTATCAACACTAATGTTAACAGTGAACTTTGTAAGTGGCGATTAAAAATTCTCAGTAAGGCCTGATTTTTCATTGCAAAAATACTACAGAAGTACCTTTATGGATTTATGTTCCAGATGGTAGTACCATCTGGGAGCTAACTTTCATTGTCTAATAGTTTCTTGTTACATTTACATGTATTAGGCATCAACACCCACTTCTGGTTAAAATCACTTTCTTTCCTGAGTCAGTGCTTAGTAGAATGTGGTGTGTATAGCTTATTATGAACTGATCTCAGGTGACAGAAAGAAGTAAACAGACTGGAAATTTCATATTGCTAATAATAGAATACACAGCAATAAAGCAACCTCCATTGACCATTTCCAGACGTGGGATCAGCAGCATTTGTACCTAACACATTTGCATGAAATGTGTATCCTAAGCAGGTTGGGTCTGCCACTCTGTTCCCTTGTGAATGTAGACTTGCCAGATGGTTCCGATGAAACTTTATTTTCTTGAGAGGCTGCATTTAAAGAACACCTGATGGCCTCCAAATGCACCAGAAATTAAACTGCTAGATTTTCTAGTACATTGATAAAAATGAGAATAAAATGGAGTGAACAGCAACTACACTGTATTACCCTTTGCTTAGGGACACTGATCCTATCTGAGCTCAGTCTTGAGAATCAAGGAACTTATGGCTAGGCCAGTCTTTTTCATTTCACATATCATGACTAAGGTTTGACTTCTTTTTCATCAAATGTCTACCAAATGTAATTTTTCCTACCCATCGCTTCTCAGCCTTTTGGCTAAGATCAAGTGTTGTAATTTTTCCTACCCAATCCCATGTATTTAACTTCCATAATCTCATCATATTGTCAGAGTCCATCTTTTATGATACCATGGTAGGCCCCTCAAAGATGTGCATATTGTAATCCTTGGAACCTATTAGTCTTTTACCTTATCTGTTAAACGGGAATTTGGAAATGTGATAAAATAATCATAAAGGTCATTCCAAGATGAAGGCAAAAAAGGTCAAAGTCATAAAAAGGATACAAGATGATGGAAGCTGAAATTGGAATGATGTGCTTTAAAGATAGACAAGGGATAATGAGCCAAGGGATGTAGGCAGACTCCAGAAACTGGAAAAGACAATGGGATGGAAAGAACACGGTACTGCCAGGCAATGTGAGTTCAGCCACCTAAGAATCATTTCAGACTTCTGGCCTCCAGAACTGTAAGGCAGTAAATTTGTGTTGTTTTAAGCTCTAAGTTTGGGGTAATTTGTTACAGCAGCAATGAGAAAGTAACGCACATATCCGTAGAGTCTGTGGGCTCAAGCACTGTTTTCACAGAATTATTCAATCATTTTACTATAGGAATACTCTCTAGAGAGGGACAGTTTGTTACAGAGGGAGAGTAAAGGGAACATTGCCAGAATAATAATCTTGGGAAAGTAAGACCGGCTGGAAGCCAGGACACAAGTGGGAGGATTGTATTCAGCTAAGAACAGAGACAGTTGGCTTCATTTTTTTTATCTCTAATGATAAGAATATCATAGACTGTGATATCATTGGCTGACAACCTCTCTAGTTTTCTTCCAAACCCTGTGAACAGTATTACTCTCCATTTTTTCCTGGGTTTATTTTCCTCCATCTTTGAATGTTTTCTATTCCCAATGATCCCATCAACAGACTGTTTCTCCTTCCTCATTAGACATCTCAATATTCAGTCTTATCCTCCTCTAACTGCAGTTATCTCTGTGGATTGTTTAATTAAAATGAACACCTTTTAGAGCAGTGGTTCTCAAGTGGGGACGAGCCCGCCCCCCAGGAAGGCACTTGGCAATGCTTGGAGACATTCTGGTTGTCACAGCTTGTGGGGGGTGGTGGTGGAGATGTGCTGCTGGCATCCAGTGGGTGGAGCTCAGAGACGGCTGCTGCATATCTTACAAGACACAGAATAGTCCCTCAAGGAAAGAATTATCAAGATTCAAATGTCAATCATGCCACTGTTGGCTGTTGAGAAATCTGTTTATTAATTATTATTATTATTTTTTAAGAGGGGGTAGGGACAGAGGGGGAGGGAGAAAAAGAATCTTAAGATTAAGTTTAAGAGATAGACTCAGGACTTGATCTCACAAAAGGACCCTCTCACAAGTCAGAACTTGATCTTACATCCCTCAATGACCTGAGCCAACATCAAAAGCTGGGTGCTTTACTGAATGAGCACCCAGGCACCCCATGAGAGACCCTGTTTGAGACGATAGACCATTCTTTATCTTATAGCTCTTATTTACCTTTAAGTCAAGCTTCCTGAAAAAGTAAACTCCACGCTTATTGTCTACCCTCTTTGCTCCCTATTACTCCTTTACTATACCACACTGGGTTTGTTTGTTTTTTTTTTTAAGATTTTATATATTTATTTGTCAGAGAGAGTGAGCACAGGCAGACAGAGTGGCAGGCAGAGGCAGAGGGAGAAGTAGGCTCCCTGCTGACCAAGGAGCCCAATGTGGATCCCAGGATACTGGGATCATGACCTGAGCCGAAGGCAGCTGCTTAACCAACTGAGCCACCCAGGCGTCCCAACACACTGGGTTTTAACTTCTCTATCCTTATCCTCTCCTTTGGGAGGACTCTCTCAAACGCAGGAGTTTAAATATTACCAATGCTCAAATGATGCTCATATCTTTCTGTTTTGCCAATTTTACCCCCACAGCCAGACAAATTGATCTCACTGACTGCTAGGCACCCCCACTTCTTTGTTTCAAACACTTCAATTTGAACATTTACAAACTGATCTCATCAGTTATCACTGAAACTTGTTCTTTTTCCTGCTTTTGCCACTTTCTTCCCCTCCAAATTTTTCAAGTCTTTGATGTTTTGTTTTCTTTCTGTGGTCCAATCACTGCCCCATGCACTTACTTGCCAATTACGCCTACTCTTTAAAATTCTGTTCAAGTTTCCTCATGGAAACCCCTCCAGACATCACCAACTACCAAGAGCTGAATCAGATCTCTCTCTCTGTTCTTCCTTTATGGTCTTAGAGCTTCCTCTTGTGCTACCTCAATTACACGATTTGCCATACAGTATTAGCAATTAACCACACAGAAATAAAAATCTATGAATCTGCATATTTCTCCATAAGAATCCACACTGGCTATCTCTTGCTTGTTTTGATACCATCACACTGGACTTTCCCAGCTTCCTTCACAATATGACCTAAACTTTAATGACCCATTGTATCTGGCCTTTCACTCCAAAATGCTGGAGTTCAACCTTCGCTCTGCAAAAAAACCAAAAACCAAAAACCAAAAAAACCCAAAACTTCCCTTAAGTGTAACAGGCAGAATTCCATAATGACCCCCATGACCTTTGCCCTCCAGTGTTACTCCGGTGATTGTTACCTCACTTGGCAAAAGGGATTTTGCAGTTGCAGTTAAGATTACTAATCAGTTAATTTTAAAATCGAGAGATTATCTAAATAGGCTTAAATTTAATCATGTGAACCCTTAAAAAGCATCAAGTTTTCTCTGGCTGGTAGCAGAAAGAAATGTCAGAGACATGTGAACCATGAGGGCTTCAAGTGCTGTTGCTGACTTTCATGATGGAGTTGGGGAGGGGCCAAGAGAAAGAAGGTAGGGGCCTCTAAGAGAAGACAGTGTCCCCCTGCGCACAGCCACCAAGGAAACTGGGACCTCAGAGCCCTAGTCCCAAAGAACTGGATTCTGCCCACAACCTGGAAGAGCAGGAGGCAGAGTCTTCCCCAGCCTGCCTAGATAAGAGCTGAACTTTGCTGACATCTTGATTTGAGCGTTGTGAGACCCAGTCAAACTCAAACTTCTGACTCAAGGACTGTGAGATAATAAATGGTTGTTGCTTTAAGTTGCTAATTTTGTGGTCATTTGATAGGCAGCAATAAAAACACTAAGCAAGGCCCAACTCTCCCACCACCTCAGGAAAGGAATCAGTCCTTTTCCTATACTACAGTTCAAATAGCTATTGTGATTTCAAAATGGACTTGCTTCTTTAACCTTGAGATTTTAAACTCCTTAAAGGCAGGCATTGTGTGTGTGTGTGTGTGTGTTTAAGATTTTATTTATTTGACAGAGAGAGACACAGCAAGAGAGGGAACACAAGCATGGGGAGTGGAAGAGGGAGAAGCAGGCCTTCCGCTGAGCAGGGAACCCGATGTGGGGCTTGAATCCAGGACCCCGGGATCATGACTTGAGCTGAAGGCGGATGCTTAAGGACTGAGCCATCCAAGCACCCTCAGGCATTGTGTATTATTTACATCTCATCTAAAGAATAAATAGATGAGATTAAAAAGATGCATGTGACGAATAATTAGTCATACCTTGGTTTGGCTCTCTGGAAATAAATGCTTTATAACCTTGAACAGTCAAATCAAACTATCCAACTAGCTTGCAAGAATGGACTCAGCGAGAGGCAGAACACTTGACAACATAATTTGATACACTAGTATAGTCTAATTGACAGCTAGGGGAAAACCAGGTAGTTCTATCACATGCTATGGGGTAGCCTGCTACATGCTCTTCTTGAAAGAAATGGGCCAACTACAAGAGAAAATTGAGAAATATTTGTCCCAATGCATTCAGTCCTGGCATTCTACTGCAATATATATATACTTCAATACTTACCTTTCAAGAAAGGACTGGCCTTGTTTTCTAGATGTGGAGATTTTGCTTGGGTCGTAAAAAGCCCAATCCATGACCAGCAGTCCTTTTTTTTTTTTAAATATTTTATTTATTTATTTGATAGACAGAGATCACAAGTACAGAGAGAGGAGGAAGTAGGCTCCCTGCTGATGAGAGAGCCCAATGTGGGGCTCGATCCCAGGACCCCGAGACCATGACCTGAGCTGAAGGCAGAGGCTTTAACCCACTGAGCCACCCAGGTGCCCCCCAGCAGTCCTTTTTTAAGAGTAATATAATTTGCAGTGTCACCTTCAATTCTGATAAACCAGGATATAAGTGGTAAAAGATGTAAGAATCAAAGATGCCAGGGCGCCTGGGTGGCTCAGTGGGTTAAGCCTCTGCCTTTGGCTTGGGTCATGATCTCAGGGAGGGTCCTGGGATCGATCCCCGCATCGGGCTCTCTGCTCGGCAGGGAGACTGCTTCCCATCCTCTCTCTGCCTACTTGTGATCTCTCTCTCTCTCTCTCTCTCTCTGTGTCAAATAAATTAAAAAAAAAAAAAAAAGATGCCTCCTTTATTTCTTTCTGTATCTCAAATACTGTGGCTACTAGTGAATTCAACCTATAATTTACAATCAACCGAAGAGTAAAAAGTGAAGACCAACAGCAGAATAATTTTAACTATACAGATTAGGCACTTTAAAACATGTGTCTCTCATTGTACACTAGGCCATAGCAAAATATGAAAGAACCAGAGTGACTGAAACGTATAAAATAATTCTGCTCAACACAATGCATTACCTGCAATACCTTATAATAAAAAGTGATTTGTAAAATAAAAACAAAAGCTTAATGTTTGTTCATTTATACATCTATGAGTCTGAGTTTACAGATTACAAACATGAAAAAATCAAACTTCTTAACATGACTTTTAAGAGTAGCATCAATTGCATTTACTTTGAGAAACCTGATTATTGCATTCTTCCAGATTATACGAGTAATGTTGAAAGGCAAAAGCATAATTCCTCTGTCTTGAAGGGTACAATACATATGCCAAAGTTTAAAATTAAGTCATGATTTAATTATCTTAGTGCATGTAAGAACGAGTACATTAAAAAGTAGACATCGGAACAAACTAGTAAGTTACATGCTACCTTCACCAGTCTCCATAGGATTTCACAAGAGCATAAATAAACTTTTGTTGTGTTAAGCTTTGAGATTTGGCAATTTGTTACTAATAGCAGCATGCCTACCCTGGCTTGATCTGAAGATGGTTGAGAATGTAAGCATAGGTAAATAAATAAATGAAAAGAGGATTAAAGCAGAGCAACAAACTACTGCTCTCAGTCATTTGTTTTTATGTTTGATATTTGTGTACACCACTGAAAATATGAAAATCAATATGGTGACACGGTTTTGTCTTATGGTTCTTATTGGAAAAGTTCATTTCTTCACCTCTGGCACCTTTCCAGTAGTTACATTCTTGTTTTATTTCTTTTCATGGAAAGGGTTCATACATTGTATGATCAATAAGGATTATTATCATTTAATACAGGATAAAGTAACAAGGTAGATGATTATTTCAGCCAACAAGAGAAAGGGCTCATGGCAGAGAGTGTGCACATTTTCTATAATGGTATATCTCCAATCTCCAAAAGTATTCTAGGGGTTTATATACTTAAAGGTATTATTCTAGTAAAAGAACATTATTAGAAATAGTAATATTTTTTCCTGACTAGAGACTCATTACAGTTATGGTCTTCACTCTTTAAAATGCTCAGTTACCTGCAAATTTAGTCTCAACAAGGCAAAGTTGAATGAACCTCAGAATCTAGAATTTTTTTAAAAAAGAGTAGAGTGGCAAGTATTTGTATTGGACTTTCTTCTTTTAAAAGGTTGTACTCTATTTGAATTTTCTAGGGTTTAATAACCTTATTTATAGGATGCTCCTTCAGCTATCAGATTTTAAGTATCAGTGAACGGCCTTAGCTCTTTAGACCATTGCATACTAACAATGACAACAGAACTCCATTGTTTTTTGGGCACTGGACGGATGTTTTTAACAATACATTTGGAAGTGCACTAAGAAAATAACAGTGAAATTGCTTGTAGAAAGAGAAATCAATACCAAAAATCTTACACATCCCATGGCATTGTGAAAATACTGCAACCTTGTAATTTTATCTGACATTTCTTATATCTAAGTGACTTAATTCCCATTCAGGTTGATGAACATGATTGTCTTTTTGGTTATTTTTAAAGATGGATGCATGTAAGGATCCAACTTTCTTGAGCGTATTTTAAAATTTCTTGAATTTACTAAGCATACCCACTGTTTGTTAGATCTACAGTGGAAAACTACAAGTACAAGAGTGGGCAGATTATGATTTTAGAAAGGTGACAAAAGCAGAATTAAATGAGGGCAGAAATCTGTTTTTTTTTTAAAATAAAAATAGCATTATATATTGCAAAAATAACATAATTTCCATTAATCTACATATACATTTATAGTCTTCTTTGAAAATGCATCCTGCACCTCCTAGAAAACTCTGACAGTAGAAGTCTGTCAATTACATAATTTGAAATAGCAATTCAAATATTTAGCCACTTAAAACCATACTCATGGTGAAAAGAGTAACATGAATGAAAAGGAAACTAAAAACAAAGCCACGTAGGTTTGAACAGGGCAGTGATATCAGGATCTGTGGGTCTTCAAATGAAATTGAAGAGGGGGGCAAAATATCTGAAATATCATTTGCATCCAGCTGCCTGAAGACAGAGAAGTGATGGAAGAAATGTTTTGTTAATCGGAAAGGAAGAGTGATTGTAACTTACTCTAGGAACCCTAGTAAAAATGTGCTTGCAGGGCGCCTGGGTGGCTCAGTCGGTTAAGCAGCTGCCTTCAGCTCAGGTCATGATCCCTGGGTCCTGGGATCGAGCCCCACAATAGGGCTCCTTGCTCAGCAGAGAGCCTGCTTCTCCCTCTCCCTCTGTCTTCCCACTTGTGCTCTCACTCTCTCTTCAAGATAAATAAATAAAATTAAAGAAATAAATAGTTCATTTAAAAAAAAAGAAAGAAAGAAAACATTCTTGCTTTCGTAGATTTTCCACAAAGAGGACAGAAGCAGAGTGACCTCAGTGGCAGCCCTGACAAGCCACGGAGGCTAATTAGTTGCTAATCTGTCCTTCCATACAACTCATTGCTGGGGACTCAGGAGCTGGGGCTACAGGAGCAAGTTCCTTCAGCGAGGGTGCCTGGAGCAGAAGGTGCTAATGACCCCATAACCATAACCAAGGAGGCCTTGAAGTGGCTCCCAGTCTCCTGAGGATTTTGGCATCCAGGAACAAGGAAGGTACTGGATGACAGCAGAATAAAAATTACACAGTAGGTTTAACAATAATGCATGAAGTAGAAATAAGGGACACATTTTCCCTTTTGCCCAAGTTATATTTCAAACCAGGGGGAAAAAAAAAAAAAAAAGAAAGCACTCTCTCAACTATCTGGGCAGGTATTCATTTTTTCTAATAGCCTATAAGAAAGAGAATTACTTATCTTGGTTGAATTTGTAAAGAAGAGTGTCAAGCCTCTTAAATCTTTTTGTCTCCTATGTGCTTCTTTTTGTTTAGATGGAAAGAACGTGGTCTTTCTTTGAAAGAGGCAATCACCCTAATTTGAGGGTTCAGCCTGCCCCTAGTTTCTCCCTAGCCCATAAAATATAATTAGAATCAGTATGTAAACGTCCCTGATAACTTCCACAGGCTGTTTTTAGCTTGTTTTATAGCTTACCTCCTTACACGTGTTCAAAATGGATAATGTTTCTGTGGTTTATATTCTAGATTCAAATTTCACACGTTAAAAAAAAGGGGGGGCCTTGGTGATGAAACAAATCCCTTTAAGTTTTTTAGTCCCTTAAGGATGCCTTAGGGGACTGAGAATAAAATTGTAACGATGAAAGAGGAGACAGGATGCATGAAGAGATATTTGTAATCAAGATGTAGGGAAGTGGAAAGAGAACCATTTTTGGAGTCAGGCCAAAGTGAGTTTGGTTATAAGTTTCTCCCTAGACAGCTGAGTTTGGGCACATTGCCTATTTTTGTCCAGCTTCAGTTTTCTAATCTGTAATGTGGGGTTAATAATTTAGATCTCTAATATTCTTCTTTTTTGAATGACATTACACTACAGCTTTGAAAGCTCCTGAAAGTGCCTGGTCTATAGTACTCATTTAATAAAATTCTCTAAAGGGAGCTCCACTAAGTCTACATAAAGATAATAATGTTATGCGTTATTATGGAGGAAGTTGGTGACCTAGGATACACTTAGGAAAAGAATTTCCTTCTTCCCAAGTTTGAGCAAGGGAAACATTCCCTTCTAGTTGGGAGCATTTGTGTTTCTGCCTAGGTTAAATTCTAAGATGAGACTCATTAGCAGAAAGAAGCAAAAGGAAGAAAAGCATGGAAAAAGAAGCAGAAGATGCATTCTCAGTTTATTAATTGTGCTTTTTTCCTTGTTCTTTTCTCCCTGACATTTAGAGGATAAGAAAGTGTCTTTATGCTGGCATTTATTTAGGGGAGAGAGAGGATTCCTGGACTGTGCATTTAGAAGACTGAGGATGAAAGTAGGATGCTGAAATAATAGATTCTATAATTACATTACTAGGAAAATACATTGTGAGGCATAAGGAGGAAAAGTCAGGCAAAAAAAAAATAAAGAAATCTTTATGTGTTTTTATCCTTCAGTTGGGGTTTTTATTCCATCATTTATTAGACAAAAATTTATTGAGTGTTTACTACATGCCAAGAACTTACTATTTCAGGAACTGTGGATACAGCACTAGCTGGAAATAAAAATCCTAGCTCAGATGGAGCTTACATTCTAGGGGAGGATGAATGCAAATTATATATAAAATAAATAAACAATATAAAATACTAGATAATTATAACTGCTATGGAAAAATGTAAAGCAAGGAAGGGATGGGACATGCCATGCTGGGGTTGAGAGCAGATATTGTAATTTTAAATAGAATGATCAGAGAAGGGTTCACTAACAAGGTATGATTGAATAAAGACCAGAGGAGATGAAGGAACATACCATGTAGATAATTTCTGGAAGAACATTCTAGGCAGATGGAACAAACAACAAATTAAGATTAAGCACCTTAGGCAGGAACACAACCCTTATGCTGGAAGAACAGCCAGGAGGCAAGTGTGGTCAGAGTGCAGGCAATGCCAGAGTGCAGGAAGTGGCCAGAGCAGTAGTGGTGGAGGGGACAGGCCAAGACTTGTATGGCTTCTCAGGCTACTCTAAGTAGTTGGGATCCCCTCCATCCCGGGAGAGATTTAGAGCCAAAGGAAGAGATATGACATGCTCTGACTTCCATTTTAATTGGTTCCTACTGGCTGATTTGTTTCACAGACAATATGAGTTAGGATGTAGTGACAACAACGACGATGACCACGACAATGAAGATGATGATGGTGATGATGACGATGATACTTTTCTAGATACAAACTGAAGAAGAGTCAACAGGATTTGCTGGGGGATCAGACAGAAGTGTGAAAAAGGAGTCTGAGATGAAAATCCAAGGATTTTCTGTGTATGAAGAAGGTTTGATTCATTATCTTCATTTAAAGTTACTAACTAGACACTTTCCAAATAATTTTGGTATATATTTTCATCCTCTTCGTCTTATGTACCCATACCTCCTATTACATAATTTCAAATTTTCATTTAACCGTTACCCTAACTAGACTTTGTTTCTCTTGAAAACAAAGAATGTGAATTATTCATTTTCATTTTCTTGAGACTTGACTGACACACACCGTGTGGTTATATGGTGGACATAGAATCAACAACATGTCAGTTCATTTTGCCCACCCAGCATCTGAAACCATTTTTAGATTGTGGAAACTCTCTCACTGAATAAGGCTTGCTTGATATCAAAGACTGTCTGACTTACAGAAGGTAGAAATGTTAAATACTTGCTTCCACAGCTTCCCTTGTGTCTTGGGACCAGACTCATGATCTGGGACCCTTCCTGCAGCAGCATCCAAAAAGAACACAGCCTGGAGAGTCAGTGCACAAATGCAGGGGACAGTTGGCATTTTCTTCTCTCAGCTGCCCTTCCTTTGTCAGATTAATTCCGAGGTATGGTTTCAGATAAAATTTTGACTGCCTAGACTTCTCAGCTGTTCTATGAATTACCCAAGATCCTTTTATGAACTGCCTTTTTGCTTTTAAAAAAAGCCCTATTTAGCTTTGTTACTTGGAATGGAGAACCCTCACCAATGTAATGCTCAATAATCATTTACTGAAAGCATGAATATTACACCCTCCTTTAAGAAATGCATTACCTTACCCTGTGATAGAACAGAATAAAGGGACTGCAATTCCTACTTCTATCATCCTGTTTGTCATTTGCAAAATATGGAAGAACTTACTGAAAGATAAAGAACACAGGTCAGGTGAGAACTGACGGGAAACAGATGAGAGGTACTAGAAACAGCTTCTGATTTTTGGGTCACTGACAATTTGAGAACCTGGTAAATAGTATGGATTCTTTCCATATGAAATTGCACATAAGCAAAAGCTCAGACATTTTTCATGAAATTTTAATGAGATCAAGTGCTTTGGCATCTTTTCTCTTTGATACAACTTTATATGGTTTTCAAAAACACATTCTAAAATGTGAACACTAAATCTACACTAAATCTATTCTTACTGTGCTGCTTTACACATGTTATTAACATGACTATAATTTCAAATTTGTAGCTAATACAGTAATCAGTTTCATAGTAATGAAATTGCATTTACTTACTGTGATACTCCTAGAGAGAAAGTTAGCTGGGAAAACAGAAACAGTTGAAATTCCCTAGGTACTGTATTGATATAAAGATATTAACATTGTAAAAACCCAAAGATAAGCACAAAATTTGAAGTGCTAAATCAATGCTAAATCATGAATGCCAACTAAAAATGGATTTTGAGAATTGTATAGATTCAGAGATCATCCAAACTGACGTCATTATTTTATAGAAATGGGTTTCAGAGAAGTTGGGTAGATTGCCCAATGTCTCCCACTTAGTCATTACTTACAGGGGAATAAGCTTTCTTTTTCATTTCCTTTTTTTTAATATTTATTTATTTATTTATTTGAGAGAGAGAGAGAAAGAGACAGAACAAGCAGAGGGAAGAGTGAAGGGAGAAGGAGAGAAGCAGATGTGCTGCTGAGCACAGAGCCCGATGAAGTGCTTGACTCCATCCATAACCCTGAGACCATGACCCCAGGTGAAATCAAGAGTCAAATGCTTAACCATTTGGGCCACCCAGGCAGCCCAGGAATATCCTTTCATTACATCAGTTGTTTTAAACCAGAAAGCATTACATTACTCATTGTTCAAATGAAATTTTAGAATCAAACCCACGCCAATTTTCTCTGTGAGGACCATGGCTTGAAGGCCATGCATTCTATCGCCTCTGTCTTCTGTTATAATATGCAATAATAGATAAGAATGATGGTCTATGTGTGTATAGGTCTTAAGTGCTTTCAGGTACCTTATCTCATTCAACCTTTCCATCAAGACTGTGCAGTGAATATTACTAATTAACTCTATTTTACAAATGAGCAAATCAAGGTGTAGAGCTGTCAAGTAACTCACACAAGGAAATAGAGTAACGGAGCCAGAACTTGAACCCAGAGCTATCTGACAACAAAGCCTGCATTCTAAGTCACTATACTCAAAAACCCTTCCATTTTAAAATGTTATGTAGTTTAATTTTATGGTCTGTTCTATTTTCATATTTTTCTTACCTCTTATCTATAAAATGAGCTCTTAGATAAGAAGAAAGTGATCAAATTAGAAAGCCTTTTATCAGTAAAACATCTTTTATTGACTTCTGTTACAGTTTCGATAATCACAGACATAAATACTATCCAAACAGTTCCCAAAACAGAAAAAGTACTAAAGATGACTCTCTTGATTTATCAGTACATGTGGGCTTAGCCTGTGACTTGCTATTTAGAAAATTCTTCTAAGCTACTGAGATTTCTAAGCACCATGCAAGCATAGCAAATCAAGAGCTAAGACCCTTCTGGGGATACGCCGGCATCAGAATGGTGAATAGATTTCATCTCTCTGGATCAATGCAGATTGAGCGGTTGTGACTGTGTTGTGCTTGATTAGCAAAGTCTGAAATGGGCATGGAAAGGGAGGTGACATCATTAAAGTCATGTGTTTGGCTATTATGTATAAACTTTCTTATGTCACTCATTTGGGCTTTATCAGTCTACACCAAACTTCAGTCATTATTTAGAAACAGGAATTTGTCAATCTGTAATTTCTAGTGTCTGGAAGAATTGATAAAATAAATGTATATAGCACACAGTATAGTACCTGGCCTTTAATAATATATTCTATCAATGATACCTATTATTATTTTCATTGTTTTAATTTTTATAAGAAATATCTAAATAAGCTACAAAACTTCATTGGTTTCTTACTTCCTTATTGATTTCTGACTTCTGCACTTCTTCTTATATAACAAAAGCATCTGCCATTCAAATTCCCCACTCTGTCCACAGAGGAGTTCTAAAATATATTTTTTTCCTGAGAGCTGATGCTCCTCCGGATCTAGTGGTTTATTGGACATTAAAGTAAGCCACGCAGTTTACTGGTTTCCTCGTGTAGATTCCAACCAATTGTGAGCAGATACAGAGCACCATGTGACAATCTATAGTATTGGCTTTGTTACTGGCACATGCAACAGTGGAAAATTCAGACCTTCTACCTCAATCCCCAAATGGACCACTGCAATGGAAAAGTTATTTCTGAGCCACAGGCAGACAGAAAGCAAAGAGAGGTAATGCTTTGCTTGAGAAAGAGGCAAGAGAGAAAAGGAAAAAGGGAATGAGAGAGGAGAGGGAAGAAGAGTGAGAATTACAGAGGATTACTTTTTGCTTTTAGTCAAAGGATATTCCACCGATCCTTGGGGCATGGCCTAGTGGATGTCAGCTTCCTTGGTCTCCTGCCAACAAGCAAATCCCTCCATCTGCCCTTCAGGGAAAGATAAGTAGGAGAGGTATTAGAAACACTCACCTTAATATCATCTCTCCTGGGCAGAGTGGATTAGAAGTCTCACTCTCTTGTGGAGATGTGAGATGAAGGAAATGTGCTCTATCCCAAACATGGTCCACAGCCTACAACTTGAGATGTCTGTATACTTACCCTGAGACAAATCACATTTCCTTAGTCTCTTCTCTTAACACCTCTAAATCAAGTCATATGGCAGAGACTACAGCATGTACACTGCATCTGATATAGATTTCCAATTTCCATACATGCATCACTGCTGCGGAGTGCCCTTCCCACAAATCCACAGGGCTTTCACCACTGTCTATGGGGACCTAGTCCTCTTTCTGTTACTGCTTTTGCCTTTGTTACTCCATTCCCGCTCCTCATGTACAACCCCCTCCTCATGCATTGAAGTCACCAAACTTTTACTGAACCCCCATTATGCACTTGCGTGAAGAATGGGTACCTTCTTTACTTGAGTCAAACACATGTATTTAAGTAATACATGTGATAGGATCTTCAGAGGATATTATATGATGTCTTACTGCAGGAATTCTTACTAATTTAGATTTTTTTCACAAAATTTTATATTATAGAGGTGACTATCACGATATATTTAAACCTCTCAGTTTTGCTCAATGGTTTTATTCACAAAAGGCTGAAACTGGCAATTTGTTGTTAAAGATCCACATTTGAAATAGGCTCAGCAAGCTGTAGCTTTATGTACTTTGACGTCACAGTTGTCAAGGCACTGCAGATAAAT
The DNA here is from genome assembly GCA_003697995.1 of Taxidea taxus jeffersonii. Taxonomy (NCBI): domain Eukaryota; kingdom Metazoa; phylum Chordata; class Mammalia; order Carnivora; family Mustelidae; genus Taxidea; species Taxidea taxus. Next base: position 15,522 of record ML101075.1, read on the forward strand.
TACAGAGTGAATGGCAGGCTTAACTAAATACTCTTTTTTGTTGTTTTTGCTTCCTCCCTAAAGAATGGTATTCTTATCTTAATGGTTTAGATATTATGCATTTGTTTCTATTAATGTACATAAATCTAAGTCTTCACACTCTAGCTTATCACAATGAAATTAAAATTCTTAGCTTTCAATGAAGATTGTTTTTTCAATGTTAAAAATGTTCAACTCCTGGGTGCCTGGGTGGCCCAGTTGGTTGAGTGACTGCCTTTGGCTCAGGTCATGATCCTGGAGTCCCAGGATCAAGTCCCGCATCAGACTCTCTCCTCTGCAGGGAGTCTGCTTCACCCTCTGACCCTCCCCCTCTCTCATGCTCTCTCTTTCTCTCTCTCAAATAATAAATAAATAAATAAATAAATAAATAAAAATCTTTAAAAAAAAATGTTCAGCTCCTAATGAACCAATGTTTTATTAAAACAAAACAAAAAATAAAACAAACTGGAAACATATTACACTGTCTTACAAAGATTCCAAAATTGCCTTAAATGGTGGTTAATTCTTATCTTCAATCTCATGAGGAAAAAGCCAGTAGGACTATCCAGGCAAGTATGGTGTTTGAAAACCAGATTTTTAAATTTGGAGGAGAGATTTACATTTCCTCATGTATGACTGTTTAGGTGAGAGGGGCTGATGAAGTCTGTATGACAAATACTGACATATTAACACAAGTATAAGCTCAATTTAAATACAAAAAGGAAATTTACTTGCATTTACCTATTATATGATATAAAAAAGTCAAATAATTCAAAAGGATACATACTTTTAAAATTAAGGTTTTCTTTGTCTAATCTGCCGACACAATTTAGAACATTTGTTAAAATAATTCATAAGTCAAAGTGGTGATCTAATCTAATAATTAGGAAAACTGAACTTGAAAGAACAGAATTTTTGTGTTTGTTTCATGTGTGACCAAGAATAATATATATAATGTATACATATGGGAGAAAACCCAGTCTTAAAAATACAATCACACCCATAAGAAAACCCAAAAGATGCTTATAAATATTCAGAGGGGAATACTAATTTTGCCAATTGTAAGAAGTAAAATGCTGTATTCTATGACGAGATCTAAGAGTTGAATAAGTCTTAGAAATTTATCTTTATACCTACCAGGAGGTTTTGAGCTGCAGGTAATAATATCCAACAAACAATAGACTAAGCATAAAGACTACTGTTCTCATAGTAAAAAACATTCATATAAAAGGAGGTACGGGGGCGCCTGGGTGGCTCAGTGGGTTAAAGCCTCTGCCTTCGGCTCAGGTCATGATCCCAGCGTCCTGGGATCAAGCCCCGCATCGGGCTCTCTGCTCAGCGAGAAGCCTGCTTCCTCCTCTCTCTCTGCCTGCCTCTCTGCCTACTTGTGATCTCTGTCTGTCAAATAAATAAAATCTTTAAAAAAAAAAAAAAAAAGGAGGTACGGTGTCTTGTCCAGAAGCTTAAAAATATACAGCCTTTAAAGAGTTTCTTCCATAATTCTTTTGGCCTTTTTTCAGTTATAAAATGGCTATAAAAGCTCCAAGCATCACAACCTCGCAGATCAATATCGAGTATATTTAGGAAAGAAATGGCCTCTTTTAACACACCTTTCTATTCCCCTTCCCCACCCCCACCCCCTGGGTAGAAAATTAAAGACCCAGAGAGTATTTCTGCTCATCTTGTTGGCCAGATCGAGGCTATATTATCCATCCTTGCCTTCAAGGAAACCAGGAAAATCACTATAATGCAAATTGGTTTTCAGAAAGGAAATAGGTATCAGAGGCTCTGTTTACACAGCCAATGGGGTCACCTGTGGTATGGTACAATAGTATGAATGAGAGCTGTCAGGTCAAACTTCCTATGTTTGAATCCTGGCCCATCCATTTCTAAACTGTGTGATTCTCCTGGAGTTTCAATGTCCTAATCTATATAAAATGGGGATAAAATAGTGTCTCCTTCAACTAATGTGATCTATTACTTATAAAATATTTGGTTATAATTTATGTAGTAAAACCTATATTATTTAATTAACTGCAATAAAACTTTGAATCTCTTTAAGTGATTCGTTAGAGAAATAGAAATAGTATACTAATTTTTTAGAAATGCAAAATACATTAAAACAGCAAGTGAAATTATATTAGTAGATGCTTGGTGGTCTCTATAACTGATTAGTAGCTGTGTTAGGCTCAATAAACTCCAAGTCATTTGCTCTGTCATCCCCCATCCCTCATAACAGTAGAAACCATGTATAGGGTCAACGGACTTAGTCTCCATTTGGCGTAGGAGTTATAAAGGAAATATGTACTCATTCAGTGTCCCTGAGTCAGAAGCTAGAATCCTGTCCCAATTTCCCAACTTCATTTGATGTGTGTGTGTGTGTGTGTGTGTGTGTGTGTATGACACACAATATGCAATATTACAGATCTTCCTTCCTTTAGCACTGAAATAACTACAGTCCAACACTGGAACAAAAAGCAAATAATTCAAGTAGAGAGATGAATTTGGCAGGGAAGAGCTCCTAGTGTGGGTGTTGGTTATCAGCTGATTATTATTGAGGACCAACTGTAAGATGTTACAAAAGAAGTACTGAATTTATCTCTGCCCCTAACTTGTACAAGATCCAGTTAAAGAGTCAAATTTAGCATGCGACTAAATCAATGTGGTGCTAAATTCTGTTGCATTGAATCTGATTGCAGGAAGTCTGAGGAGGCGGACATTAGGGTGGACTGTAAGTGCTGTATAGGAGGGGGTGAGGGAGCGCCAACTGTTCCTCAGATGGAAAAGAGAAAAGATCAAAGGCCCCAGCACATGGTTGAGGATGGTTGGATGCATTGGCTAGGTGGAGAAATGGAGAAATAAAGTGGAATATTTACTTTGAAAAAGATTGGATTAAATTAATATTTACTGAATACATACTATGTGCTAAGCCAGCGTTAGGTAATAAAAATGAAGAATCCAGTAAGAAATGGTCCCTTCTATCCTAAAGCAGCTAGATTGAATGGCTGTGTTCGATTAAAGGAGAAGGCAGATAAAAAGTTCATGTGGCTTAGTGAATAAGTCCTATTACTCGTTATTTGTTGATATTTATGAATTAAGAATCCTCTAGAATAATTATAAAACATATGTGTTACATTAATATCTTTTCCATAACATACAGTAAAATAGACTAATCAGAGCAAATATATTTTGAAACAGCATAATAATAAAACCAGTGTGAGAATTGGATTATTTCCTGCTTTTCCAATAGAATACCTATCATATTATTAAGTTGTTAATATTGATAGTGAATATTTATTGTACATCACCATGTGCTAAGCACCCTCAAAAGTGATTTAAACTTATTATTTTAACTTCACAATCTTATGAGGTAGGAATTCTAGTACTTTCAATTAGTCAGTAAGAAAACAGGTCCAGCAATGTTATGTAACTCATCTTATAAGATAAGAGATGGTAAACAGTGGAACCAGTGTATGAACAGTCTGGTTCCAGAGATGTCCTTTTAACAACCTTCTGTTTTTATCAATAAAATTTATTTTTCTAGGTTTATTTATTAATTTGTTTAAGTAACCTCTATCCCCAACATGGGGCTTAAACTCATGACCCCAAGATCAAAAGTCTAACGCCCTTCCTACTGAGCCAGCCATGTGCCCTTGATCTATAAAATTTAAAATGAGTACACCATTGAATCTTTTCCAATATAAAATTCATCCAGAAATTTCAGAGAACACAAATAAGACATTACTGTTTTCCAATAATGGCTTTTCTCATTTGTTTACTAAAATTTGTTTTTATAATTTTACATTTCTACTAAAATGTTTTATAAATATGTCTGTAATTTGTGCCCAAACTCTTATTTTCAAAGTGAGTATATACCGAAGTATATTGCAGTTTTTGCCTTTATTTGGTGATATCAAGGATAACAGAACCAATTTTACTGTAAATACAATGTGTGAAGAAAGATGTTCAACATCGATGCTCTAGTCATTCAGCCTGACATTTCTTTGTGAAGTGGGCAGAAAATTAAATTGCCTCAAATTAGAGAAGAAAATCACACACCATGAAAGTAACATGTCCAATGACAGTTGAGGTCATGTTTCCACTGAAGTGTGTGTGAATTTTACCATGTGAGTATCATTGATGGTAATGGGAATTGTGCAATTGCCCTTCTTAATGTGCTCTGAATCATTACCCCTTTAACATCCTCAAAATATCAAAATTTTCCTGGCATTTTATGCTGGTTTTATAGTATGACATTTTTATTACATATTTGTTTGAAAACTTGAAGATAACATCATTAAGTTTTTTTAGTTTTAATATTTAAGCTATTCTCACCTAACCACCCCATCCCCAACCAATATTCTCATATTCTAGATTTTGACTCTTTTGAACTGCTCTAGGTTTTAAAATGAACACTTAAAATTGGAATACATTAGTCATTTTTCCAGAATCCAAATTTTTACAGCTAATATTTTTTGAGACGTATTTGAGACCTCAGGGCATATCACTCAGTGTCCTTAGTAAATAAGAGGATAGACCAGATGCTTTGACTTTAAGGAGCTACTGGTCCAGTATTCAAAGTAAGAAATGAATGACAAGTCTAGGCAATAACTAATTCAGTGTATTGCCTTCAAGAAAATTAGTAAAAGGTGCTTTGTACCTAGGATAGAAACAGGTGAATACTCAAGGTCTAACAAGATTACAGAATTTAGATTTCACCTCTAACTTGTCCTCTGGTGGGAGGAAGAGGGGAAAAGTTGGCAAGGGTGACCTTCGCAAACTAAGTAAGTTTCAATACCATTCACTATGAACAAAGAAGTGCAACATTAAAGGGAAAATTTATATATATAGCAAGTAACAAGACTGTCCGGCATGTGGTAGGCACTCAATGATTATGAATTGCTGTGGGAATTAAGAAGCAAAGAGAAATGTCTTTGAACTAGGGATGAAGATAATTTCATTAAGCCATCATAAATTAAGAGTATGAAGACATGAAGGAAAGACATTTCAAGCCAAGGAAGCAGAAGAATAAGGAATGAAGGCAGGAAAGCAAATGAAGTTCAAGAACAGATCTCAAACAGGAATAAAGTATTACCATTGGGGGTTCAGAAATGGGTGGTGGCATTTTTGGTTGTCACAGTGATGGAGAGGTGCTGTTGGCATTTTCTGTGCCAAAGTCAAGGAGACCAAAGATTCTATAATCTGTGTCATCCACAACGAAATGCTATCCCTCCAAGAACGCCAAAACCTCCAGCTGAGGGAAACTGGAGGATACAGTTTACAAAAGGAAGCAGTGATAAATGAAGTCGGGAACAGTGAGCTCCTGTATCACACTGGACATCAAATGCCATGGAAATAAATGTGTCATAATTGGTAGGCAATGGGAAGTCTTTGCAAGTTTTGGAATTGGGGTATGATATGGTCAGTCTTTGAAAGTATTGAGAATGAATATTATGATTCAACAAAATGAATTTGTCATGCCTTGGCAAGATGATTGAGCTGGGGAAAAACTGGCAATGGGGAGACCTGCAGGAAGACTTTACAGGTTGGGAGAATGAAGAGAGAAATTATGGCAATATCAATTTCTCCAGGGAAAGAGGCTGAGGCCCCAATACCCTACTTATATTCTTTTCCTCTGTAGGACAACTTTTTTTCCTTTTCCTTGTAACTCATTAACCAGTGAGACTTGCAAGTTTTTCTGAGGGGCTAGGACCTGAGAAAGGGAAGAAAATTCTATCTAATCTTTCAAAGCCAGAATTTCTTCTATCCCACTCTTTAGTCTGTCACAATAACATTGCCTTGAGGGAGATAGTGGGAAAGCAAGCATCAGAAATGCAATTTCAGCAGCACACCTCACTCTGATTAGCTGTAAAAAGCAAGCATAGGAGCTGCTACTCTGAGGCTACACATCTGAGGTTGTCTGTCAAAACTGACATCACACCAGCTCTTCATGAATAAGAGCCACTAGCCCAGAAATACTTGGGAGGGGTAGAACGGCGCATACACACACATATACAAACATGCACGTGCCCCCACACACACTCTTGTACATCCATTTTCCCCTAGAGCAAACCAAAGGAAGGTGGCCAATTAATGATCCTGAGAACGTTCATAGATCTTACATTTCTTCTTTGATCTTTAAGTAAAAATTCAAATAGGCTGATTGTTTTTTTCTGAGTTTGCTTTAAAGCAAGAGTTGGAAATGATGGACACGCCTGGCCAACCACACTGGCCAGCTGTGCGTAGACGACGCTGATGGCTATGCAGAGAGCAAGCTGTCAGGACGAGTCACAAAGCCATTTTGTGTTCTTGAAAATGTTGTTGTGTAACTTCCTAGATGAGTATCTATGAAAATCATTTGATGTGTGTTATGTTAAACACACCCAGCAATTAATTGCTATCCAACTATGTAAATCACAATGTTCAATAGGTTAATTACACGTTGCTTCAAAAAGGATTTGCTATTTTCTCTTTTCGCGCTGCTGACTTTTAGGTTCCCACTTACTTCTGCATGGCATTTTGTATTTTATAGAATTCTGTAAAGTCTCTACTTATTATTTTCCTTCTCAATTAAAGAGAGGCTGTTCAACATCAAGAGTTGCAAACCCAAATCCACAAACTTAGGATAACAGGTTGCAGAGGGGGCTGTAGTCAGGCATGCAGAGCATGCCCAACCAAAGGCATTCACATTCAATCCTAACAGTCGCCATGTTGGACACATGCAACATATGTGTTGGCTACACTGGGCCCACAGACTACAAGCTTGAGATCCCAGACCATAATGCATCCTTCATTTTTTAGTTCTTGGGGGCACCCACAGAGCACAGTTCATGGAATATTCTCTTTGTTGGCTACATGGAGTATGCCCCTGATGCTGGAACTTCTAAACTTCTTCTCTACACTGTGGTGGTGAAGCACTTCTTGTTAAAATAGGAAGGAAGTATACGCTGGTGTCTGTGGTACTTTTTACCAAGAACTGGGCCTTGTTCTGGATTGTGAATGGGCTTCCTTGTGTGTCAGATAACCAAAGGGGAAGAAAGGATAAGAGGTGGAGACTAGGGAAACCTGTCTTGGATGGCTATAAACTTGCTGGCAGTTTACACAAACCCACAACAATAGCCAATGTGCCAGAAAGAAATTTACAGCCTCGGGGAGAGTGTGGTAACCATAAATCTTGATCACATACATTATTTTCTGATAAACTTATTCCCTGAAGCACAATGATATTTCCCTTAATTAATTTTAGTTTCATTTCCAGCCATTTGTTAAACTCACTCTGTGATTAGTTGTTGTCTAACTAGGTGTAGAAAAATCTTCTACAGGTTAATTACAGGTTGTATAAAAGAGAATTTTCTATGGCCCATTTTCTCTGGGTTGCTTATTAGATACTCATTTATTTTACAAGTCACTTATTATTTTATAGATATTATAAAGTTTATACTCATTCTTTACATAAAGAAAAAGTAAAAAAAAGCCCACCCTTGCCATTCAACCCCAGTATTAAAAATAATCTCTGGCTTTGCTAAACAAGGCTCCAGATCAAAGACCTTTCTCCTGAAGAATAAAATGAATGGATTGTGCCCACTTGCTGCTGCAACAAAAAAAGGAAATATATATTAAAGTCCTACTGTGTGCCATGTACTTAGATACCTCTCACAAATTTCAGACTAATTCTCCTGACAACTTTGAGGCATGTTTTCCTAATACAGGTGAAACAAATTCTCTAAAGAAAAATTACATAACTTCCACAATTTCACAAAACTGCAAAGAAAAACTCAGGACTAAAACACAGGTCCCTCTGGTTCTATAGAAAATTGTTCAATTTCAAAATATCCATAAATTACCCATTCCCTTATTAACTAGTTTCATCATTCTAAAGCCAGGCAATTGGTTTGATTTACTTTGTCTTCCATGAAATTGTTGGTTGTAATGTTATGTAAGGTGCTCTTGTATTATTTTATTTTCATGTAGCTATCAGTGTGGATAACTGGAAATTGAATCAACAGCAAGAGGGTTCTGACTGTTTCTTACTCAGCCAAAGGATTGCTAAAAACAGAAAAGGATACTCTCACAGTTTTAGTGTTTTTGGTTACTTGCTCATTGAAAAACAAGCCCTTATATTAAAGACATTCTTTTTGCAAGGATAGGATAATTGAAGATATTTTCAGAGAGGAACAATCCTGGAAAGATAAAAACCAAGAATACACAAACACTCACCAAGATCAGAGACCCTGGGATTCGGAAAATATGTAGGAGCTCACTGCAGGAAAAGGCATACGTAAGCATAATTCAGTGTGTCAGAGGCTCAGGTCGGTAGCTAGTTATACATAGGAGTTCTGGGAGCGTCCCTCTTGGAGGGAAATGAATGAAAATAAATGAGATATAGAAGTTCTAAGCACACATTTTTGGTCAACTACTCTCCTTTTAAAACAATTTGTTAGTATCTCATTACCTCCCCTCATTCCCTCAGACAATTTCTGAATAGCAAAGAGAATTCAGAAACTTAAAATAACTGAAGAAAACCTTGCTTTCTATCTACATGAATAAAATGAAATAAAATCTTGCATTCTTACAAACTCTTCATCATCCCGCATCTGAAAACATTAGCCATCTGTTTTAATTTTGTAAACAACCTCATCTAAAAGTCAAAGATTAAATTATATTTTATTCTGTTACTCTTCCTTCCTCGAACGTGAATATAAAATACAATATTTGTTTTCAATAATTCTTTAAGGAGAGCTAACTGAGATCACAGAGCTAGCTTAAGAATTTCTTTTTCTTTATTGGGTCTTGATTAATATAATTCTATACTTAAAGTAAACACAACTCAAGGAATCCCAGAATTCAGTGAAATCTGCTAGGGCTTATTTGATGATATATCGAATGTGATTCATTACTGTCTAATATCAGTATATGTATGCAAGATTGAAAAATAATGTTTCATAATGATGAAGGCATCACCACAAAATCCTCTGTGCCTTCTGCATCTTCAAAGACTGGATTGTATTTTAAAATAGTTTGAATTGTGAATGTTATTTATGACCTTCCAGCTTCTGGTTTGAGCAGAGATTCAAGAAGTCAACACAAGCACAGTGACTTGGACACACACACTCCTTCTTGGTGAGGCAGCTGTCTGAGAAAAAGTGAATGAGCCTACTTAGGAACAAAGTACGTTCAAATCTTACTTCCAGTTTTGTATTTTCCCTAACAGCCTATAATATAGAAAACGCCTAATGAACCAATGATGCAGGTAAATTTTTATGGCATCATTTCAGGGGAGAAGTTGTGTGAAACGAAGACATATCAACCCCAAACTTATAAATTCTAAAGAGAAGGCCCTGTCATTTCCGTTTACGGCTCCTCCCATACCTAATACTCTGAAAGAATAGGGATTTGGTCAATCTTTAGTATTTAGTGGTGATGAAAAAATTATGTAATTGATGCTGGAGAGCAGGAATCCAAGTATTTCTTAGAGTTTTGGCTTAATGCTTTTTATAGAGACAAGATGCCTCTGTGCTTAGAACACAACTATTACTTCTAACACTTCTATTTTGATTAAATAATTCAAAACAAATAAAATGCTAAGAGGAGATGCTTTGACTCAAAACCAATGTAAACTCTATTCTAATTGGTAGACTCTAGATCCAGGAAAAAATAAAAATCTATTCAATTATTTCCTTAAACATGGTGCCTACAACATATATTTGCAGCACACTGTACCCTGATTTTCCCTCAAATGCAATTCAAAGTGTGATCTCCTTCAAAATATAATATCTGCTCTCTTAACAAAGTGGAGGCTTCATTTTCTCAGGCTGAAAGTTCATCAATGGAGCAAAGAAACATCAGTCATGACTATTCCACTATTGACCTTCTTGAACTAAGATCCAGCCATACTGAACAAGATTAAAGTTTCTAGAACAAAGGTTCTGGCACAAATACGAAGATTGATAAATACTGTGAAATGAGGAATGCATGAATGTTATAGAAAAAAAAAAAAGGCTGTTTAAAACAAGTTATGAGTCAGGCTGAATGTACACAATAAAATTGATTTATTTAGTGCCAGAAGAATCAAAGCAGACAGAGGTATCTTGGCAGACCATTTCCCATTCTCATGATATATTTTTTAATGTATGACCTTATGATTTTGAATCATTTTAGATTTAACTGGACTGCAGGAATTCTCATTGTGCATGTTATATGGTTTTATTACTATTATGATCATGAAGTAGCCACAATAATAACAATAAAAACAAACAGAACTTAGTGCCTATAAATGCCTTTCTGAAGGTCTGGATACCTAAATACCTGTATCTATCCATCTCTCTATCTCTTTCTCTATCTGATTATTGCCTTAATGTTTGGAAAACATTATTTAAACTGACCTATACAAAATGATTCCATTTAAGGCTGAATAAAATAAATACATTATTATGAAATGACTACAACAATAATCTTACCAATGAGTGGAAGATATTCCAGGAAAGCATCTGGAAATTGTTCTATCACTGTAACCAACTTCTGATAATATCTGGATTGAATTTTTCTCAACTACTGCTTTATCTATGAAGTGAGATTCTGGATATTAAATTAAGCACTTGATCACATGCTGCCACACATCCAAAACTGTTTCCTGAAGAAAATGAGGTTGCCTACAGACACCTTTGTTTGGAGGTGTGCCGCTCCTCTATAAAGTCTCCTCACCCTCCTAATAACTTGCCAAGCCTGGCAGTCGCTCACCTGGTTTCCAAAGCAGGTACCTGACCTTCTATAAGGAAAATGAAAGCCAGACCTTCTAGACTTTCATGATGTAGCACAATCCAGAATCTCTGCTCTTCAATTTCTAATTCTTCAAGTCAGAGAAGTGATTTTTATGGAGCATTATCTAAAAGGCACGCATTCCCAAAGGCACTCAAAAATTTATTGTCAGATAAAGTTGGATCACATTTGCTTAGCCATTCAGAATTTGGCTCTATCGAGCTGCATTCTAATGTGATAGCTTCAGTTTGTTTCCAATGGTTTCTACAAGGGAAAAAAGTTTCAAATCTAGAAATATATTTGCTGTATTATTCAGTATCTGATATGGAAATAAGTAAAATAAATACATCACTATATTGTTCAGTATCATATATGTAAATACATAGCATAGGTTTAATTAATTTTATTTGATTACTTGAAAATTATCTCCAGGAGGTTAGTATATTATTATATTACCAATGTGACTTCTGTTTGTGGTATTTTTTTAATCTTATGCCTCTTCCCCTGACTCAGATGGTTAGAATGTTCCATGCTTATCATATTAAGAAGTTACTAACATTAGAAATAAGACTTAGTATTAGATTTTGAGTTTCAGAATCCAAAAGATTTGGAAGAGTAAGATTGAGTAAATAGAAGTGGTTCTTCCTAGCTCAGCCCCAAGCCAGGGTAAAATTTCAAAGGTTAGGAAAAGAAAGAAAATGAGAAGCAAGAAAGAAGGATTTAAATGTTTGTGATATCATTGAGAAAGAGTGCTCGCTTTACTGATGTCGAAGGAACAAACCCCAGTGCTGGGAGAGAATGACAAAAATTTCAGATGAATTGTGGCTCTCTAAAAGCTAGATCAGACGAGACATGTAGGCTGAGAGCAGCTCACAGAGTTCTCTGTAGCCTAGAGCAGTACAGGAGAAGCAAGATTCCACCAGTGAGAAACGCACAGAGAGCCTGCAGGCCTAATGTGTCCTTGCAATGAGGACAGGGAGGCTGCAGGGGCCACCTGCAGGGACCAGAGACCACAGACCAGACAGACAGGAGGAAGTCTCTGTGGGTGCCGGCAGGGAGAGCTGATGACACTGAGGGCCAGATGGCCCCCCACCTGGCTTTTTGTAGACATAGTCCTGGAGGAAGTCGGTTAGGGCTGATTGAGATTGAGTTTCTGCCACTTGATGGAACTGGGGCCCAGAATACAAATTAAATTCAGCGAGAGAAAAATGCAGAAAACTTTCTTGCATACTTGAACACCTGAACTTATACATGGAGATTTCTCTCTGCTAAGAGTCTACAGATGACATATAGGACAACTCCTATTAACCAAATATTGCATTCTAACTATTTTGTTTACATATTATACCTAATTATTTTATTAACCTTCTACTCTGTTTCTCTAGTAAAGTGCTTATTGACAGATTACCCTTCATCTGTAATCATGGTATACATTCAATCTACTAAGAGAATATTTGTCTACTCTTTCCTGTGTTTCCTTTCTATTTCTTTTTTCCTTTTATTCCCTTTAAGCTTGTCAATGATCAAGGCCAAGTTTTACTGAAAATAATATATTCCTTTTATATATGATAACAGTAGTTTATCAGTCTTAAAAGTATTTTAAAGTTTTATGCCCTTCCCTTCTCTTACTGTTCATGTGTTTCTTTATTTTAGTTTCAGGTACTATAAGTCTCAATTTTGTAGTCCTATTTTAATTGATTTTGGTCAGCATTTCAGTTTTCCCACTCTACTCTTAGAATAATTTCCTAACATTTTCATCTGATTCAACCGGGTATCACAAGACTGCAGATACTAAATTTTATTTTCCTTAATATAGTGCACAGTACCTTAAGGGTGCAGGTAACTCTCCTATGGGAGCTGAGAAAACACATTCATTGGTGCAATACTCAAACAGACATATGCCATTGGGATGGGAAAAGGGAAAAGAGCAAAGAGGATGGGCTCCAATGAGGATGGTTATATATACCTAAAAAATTTTATGTGCCAGAAGAAAATGTAGTTCAATTTAGTGGTTTGCATCCCTTTTAAAATTGTATAATAATAATTATTATGTATTATTATTAATATTCAAACTGAGTTTTGATTAGTTCTAAGTTGTATGAATGACACTTAATTTTTAAATAAGCTCCTCCATTTATTACAAACATCATTACATTATGCTTTATACTATATCCTATAAAAGTGAGGTAACTTCCTTACTTTGTATTTTGTACTTTAAATTTTAAGAGACACTAGATTTCTAAAACATACTGCAAACTAGAAGGAATGGGAGGGTTAGCTAGTCTAAAAATTTATTTTTTTGACTCTACATATAAATTTTAATATTTGCAAGATAAATTATTCATGTTTCCCCCTACAGATTAGATGTGAATATTTTTCTACCATGAAAATATATCACATTCCTTTAAAAAAAATCGTCTGCCAGTCCTGTGAATCTTGACTAGAAGACAATGTGTCCTCTGACATCTACTAATGGACAATGATCACAGACTAGTGCAGGTGGGAAATGCTATTTTGGGGTAATAGCTCACACCTGGAAAGGTCTATTTTTTCTCTAGGATCTTTTCACACAGCAGTGAAAATAAACTAATTAGGTCAAAGCATCACATTGGGACCCATGAGCTTTGACGGTCTCTCTCAGTTGTATCCCCACAAGAGGCCACTGTCCAAAGGCAAATAAGCAATAAACTCCAGCCAGAACAAGGGCTCTTGATTCAACCATTTCTCCTTTCGAAGTAGCCGCCACTGAGTTTCAATGCATTTGAATTCATACATTGTTCACAGGGGAGGAAATAGGCATAGAGGGATAAAAAAGATGTGAGAAAGAAATCAGTAACCAGGAAGCAATGGTGTTTTTTAGAACCATAGCCTCTGCTCAGACCCAAGTATCAAATACCAAGTACCTTTGATAATTTCATTCCCAGCACAAAAGGAAAAAAACAAACAAACAAAAGCCAAAGACTAGCAAAGACTTGCCATCTTTCCTTTGGCGGATCCCTTCTGTGGTTTAGTCCAGCTCTTCCTGGAGGTGTGGCCTCCCAACCAGCCTACCCTTAGGATCTAGCTGGGGAATGTGAGAGAGTAAGACAGCCAACCATACTGGACACATTTTTACTTGTTTCACCAGTGCTTCATAATGCAATGAAGCAAATTAGGCTCTGAATCATTGAGTTCCCTTAACAAAATATTTTCTGGCTATTACTTCCCTTATGTATAATTTGGGCACTTAAATTTTCCATTCATTTAATAGATGGTTATTGATCATTTATGGCACACAGGCACTGTATAGAACATAAGGAGATGCAAAGATTTAAGACATTCTATGCCCTCAACAGTGAGTAAATAGTATGACACACACTTAACCTACATTTAACAAGAGCTTAAAAATGTATTTCTTTAAAAAATATTAGGTTAAAAAACATAATTTTAAAATTAGTCATAATCTCATCACTCACTCTAATACTTCTTATATTCAGGTTTCCTTATGTATTTTGTCTATTTGCATAAACCATACTCTTATATTTTAACATTGTTGTTATACCATATGACTTCATGTTTGCTCATGTTCTTAATACTGAACTTATTTTGATGATTGTAAAAGGCCATCATTTTTCCATTGTTTAGAATTAGATTGTTTTTACTAATCATCATCTCATTCAACACTCATTTACAGAGCACGTACTACAAGTCAGGCTACAGTGCTGGTTGTCAGGGATACAACATGGTTTTTATACTCCAGACATACGATCTAAGTAGGCGATAGATGTGTAAACAAAGGATTAAATGCAGAGACATGTGCGCTCATAGATCTACAGGTACATTCAACCATATAGAGTTCCCTTAGCACCTAAAAGACCAAATTATAGCCCATTTGATATAGTTCAAACCAATATAAGGTATATTGGAATCCCTGATGGTAGGAGTCAGGCAGGGCTTCAGAGAAGAGGTAGTATCTGTGCGGGATTCTGATGGAAGCTTTGGGTTTATATAGCACACTGGTGGGGAAAGCAGTGCTGCTCTATCTTTGCCTATTTCACTCTAATTAGGGGTCATGACATCCTCTGGGTATTAGCAACGACTCATCACTGCAGTCACACTCAACAAGGTAGGGGAATGTGAACATCTCTGAGAAGGGTGAGAAGGACATTAGAGTTTGAAGAAATTTCCAGATGATACTAATTATTATTGCCCTCTCTCCCTCCCCCAAACTCCTTTCTGTTATCTCTGAAAAGTCTCAGCTAAAGGTGTGAAACCCACCTATTCAGTGTGATTGAAGCTGGAGGAACAGCTGGGGAGTGGTAGGAGACATAAGTGGAGACGGAGACATGGGCATGATCCAGACTGGGAAAGGCCATGGAACTCAGGTTAGGGGGCTTGGCTTTGCAACTCATGGAGAACCACGAAGGGTTTTGAAGTAGCACAGTGAAGTGATTAAATCTGGACTTAGAAGAAGTCTGAGGATAATGTAGTGGGCAGATTGACAAAGAAGGAACTGCAGATGAGACAAATAATTCTCTAATGGAAAGACAATGATGTTTAAGCTAAGGCAACTGCAGAGGGGCCTTCTTTTATCAAAAATTATCTTTCTATATTATCAGGAATGATGTTACTTGGTAAAAAGTCACTACTATTTTCATTTCTCTTAAAAGATATTTTCAAGTCACTTTCTATAAGTGCTGTGTGAATAACACACATGAATGTACACACACACACACACATAAGAGGTAGGGATAGTACTCCATTTTACGACATGCCTCTCCCAAACTGAGCATTACTCATGCCATGCTAGCCAAATAAATCCACTGATATGATACATATATCAATAGGAAGTTGTCTTGGGTTATCAAGAAAAATGTAGTGTCTATGTCAATAGTATCATATATAACAGGAAACACACCAGAAAATACATTAGCACTTATGGGCAGTCTTTATAGAGGCATTAATATACGAGGATATGCCTTGAGAGGAGCCATCAGGATGGGTGAAGTATTGAAAATCTTCTCATCTGAGAACTGCTCAGAAAAACTGCTGACATTTACATCAGGGTTCAAA
Source organism: Taxidea taxus jeffersonii (assembly GCA_003697995.1). NCBI lineage: Eukaryota > Metazoa > Chordata > Mammalia > Carnivora > Mustelidae > Taxidea > Taxidea taxus. The sequence goes on from ML101075.1 coordinate 31,347, forward strand.
ATACTAAAGGAACAAGTATTGACTGTCTTCAGATATTTGAAGGTCTGTCAGAGTGAAAATATTAATGTTTCCGTTGATTCAGAAGACATATCTCGGATGAGTGAGCATACATCTATCGGAGTTAAATGTAGATTCATCCTGAGGCCATGTATTTTAGGAATTAGAACTGAGCAACAGAGATTTTTGCTGTTGTATGAAGTAATAACCCTCCTAACACTGCATATATCTAAGCTCTCAGGAACAGTTGGGAACAGAAGACTCTGTGTGTGTGTGTGTGTGTGTGTGTGTGTGTGTGAGAGAGAGAGAGAGAGAGAGACAGAGAGACAGAGACAGAGAGAGAGAGAGAGGGAGGGAGGGAGGGAGGAAGTAAGGGGGGGAGAGATGGTTAAAGTGAGCAATCTCTGATGTCTATCAACAGACATAATTCAAACACAGTGCCAGATAATGTCAAAGTACAAGTCCTAGTTATTTATAGTAAATATGAAACACAGGGTTACGGGCAACAAAAATAATGATGACGCAGAGTAACCCAGAAGCTTTCCTTCCCCCAAAGGCACTGAACAGCTCTCCTTTTCCATCTGAGATAATGACTGGAAGATGATCCATTCCCTGAATCCTGCAAAGGCAGAAGCTTCGGGGTCTTACATTCACTCATCCCCACTGCAGTGCACTGGCTCCTTTCGAAAAGCTCACCTTAAGCAGCCTCCTTGATGCTACAGGGAACACTTCTGTCCTTACTGAATTGAATTCTCGCAGTCACTGACACTTACCACTCCCCTCCTTGAAACTAGTTTTCCAAGACTTTCAGAAAAAGACTCTTCCCCTCTTTTCCCAGTGAAGGCATGGGTCACATTTCTTTCTGTGTAACTAGATTTCAGCATAGTATGGAACAATATAGTAGCCTTTTCTTGTCATTCTTTTTTGCCAGCTCAGCATTCTATATCTGGTCTTTAAATACAGGTAAGCCTTAAGCTTGCTTTTTTTTTTTTTCCTTTTTTTATCAGATAGTGATTTTTTCTTACTTCTTTGGCTTTGGTGAATCATCTTCGGGATGAACACAAGTTCTAAATCTACAAATCTAATACCCAAGCTAATATTCTAAAGCTTTAGATGTTAGCCTTTTGGTCTTAATAACTTTCTGGACACTTAGAAATTAATGAGGGACAAAGGGCTTTTATTTATGTGTGGTGTATTTATTGATACTTAGTAAGTTGCTATCAAGACAGAAATTTTTTAATTCATTAAAAACAGTAAAAATGTCATTGCCTACTAAAACATGTTTTTATGATCAATATCTTTGAAAATAAAAATTGAGTGGAAGAGTGTTATACATTTTTGTACATTGTTATCTTTTCTTGCAAATGTGTGGCTTAATAAGATAGTTGTATACTCATATCTGCAATCAACCTCTTATGATATACTGTTTTGGTTGAAGTATGTTAAGGAACTAGCTGGGAAAGAGACTGACATTTCAATAGCTTATTATATAATTATAGTCTTCTCTGATATTATACTAAAACTTGGTAAGTGGTAGAAGCTTAAAAGTTGATTTCCATGTAGAATCTAAAAACAGATTTTTATGGACAGAATTGTGTACTATAAAATTCACATGTTGAAACCCTAATCCCCAATGTTACTACACTTGGAAATAGGGCTATAAAGAGGCAATTAAGGAGCACCTGGATAGCACAGTCTGTTAAGCTTCCCATTTTTGGTTTTGGCTCAGGGTCCTGAGATAGAGCTCTACGTTGTACTTGGCACCCAGCACTCAGTGTGGAGTCTGCTTAGTTTCTCTCTTCCTCTCCCTCTGCCCATTCCTACTGCATGCTCCCTCTCTCTCTCAAATAAATAAATCTTAAACAAAAAAAAAATAAAATGGCAATTAAGATTAAATGATGTCATAAGGGTATAGCCCTAATCTAATCTGACTGGTGTCTCTATAAGTAGAAGATACCAGGGTCACGTATGCACACAGAGAAAAGACTGAGTGAAGACAGGGAGAGGGTGGCTAACTATAAACCAAGGCAAGAAGACTCAAGAGAAGTCCTATCTGTTAGCACATTGATCTTGAACTTCCAGCTTTCAGAATGGTGAGAAGAAATATTCTGTTGTTTAATCGACCCAGCCCACGGCATTTTTGTTATGACAGCATTTTGTTATGACAGATCAGTCAAATTTTAGAACTCTGTAATGCTAAAATCCACTGGTCTAGCTTTCACTTTGAATGGATTTGCTCTCCATGCATAATTTTGAAAAATCATCCACCGGTCACTTGGAAAATATTGATTCATTTAAATACAGATTTTCCAATATTCACCTTTTTAAATACGATATTCTTTCCTCTCTAGACTCCTAACCAATGCATATGTTATCTTCTCCATGTGGAACATTCTTTTTTCCTGATATTCATTTCCTACTCCTGCTCTTTCCATACTATGGTTTCACCGTCGGTAGCACTTTATCATTGTCCAATTCTGCTTCCATAGCATCTGTGCCTCTTTTGTCACAGCATTTATTATGGCATATTGTAATTGACTGTTCCATTGTAAGTGGCCCCTGTTAGATCTTAAGCAATATGAGGGCAAGTGTGGTTAAGAGGCTTGTCACACAATCAACCAAGGCAGGTACCTTGGTTTTACAGAATATTTTTTATAGAATTTTAGTTGTAGAATAGATTTCTAAAAACTGGGTTGATATACATAATATAAAATATCAAACAGTATGATACATTTGCTTTGCTTTAATGTCCCATGTTCGAGTGTTTATAATATTCAAGTTGAAAATACAGCTCTGAGAATTTAATAGAAATTGTTCTATAACTACACTACTTCCATTCCTAAAACTTTCAAATAAGATGTAAACCAATTAAAATTCCAAGAGCTTGTCAGATTTACCTTATAATGTAGCTCATTATTATACAAAATAGAGACAGGGAAATTTTTATGATCAAACAAAAGGATACCATTGCTAGAGAAAATGTATAGTCTTTTTTTTTTTTTTTTTTAATTTGACACAGAGAGATCACAAGCAGGCAGAGAGGCAGGCAGAGAGAGAGGAGGAAGCAGGCTCCCCGAGTCGCAGAGAACCTGATGTGGGGCTTGATCCCAGGACCCTGAGATCATGACCTGAGCTGAAGGCAGAGGCTTAACCCACTGAGCCACCCAGGTGCCCCGAGAAAATGTATAGTCTTGAAAGAGTTTCAGATATGTCAAAGACTAAAAGGAGAGAGAGATTCAGGGATCTTTCTCTGTTATTAGATAACTGTCTTATCTGTTGAGAAAAGAGTAGAAGCAGCAATGGAGTAAAAAAAAGTACTCCAGTATCAAACAAAACAAGAACTGGATTTTTTAATTAAAATACATTAATATTATCTTTTTACTAGAGTTAAACAATCACTTGACATAAAGTTTCTTATAAATATGGATAAACATTTCACACTTTTTTATACTCTTAGATTCTAATTTTCGTTTCACATATTTAAAAAACACATTTGCTTTCGGCTTTCAATAGTCCACTCACAATTCACTGTACTTTGTACCAGAGTTTTGGCATTGCCATAATAGTGGGTGAAATGTTGGTATGCCCAGCTAAGTCCTCCTCATTTGTTAAGGTTAATTTTTTAAAAGGTTTTTTTCATTTATTTGAGAGAGAGAGAGAGAGAAAGCACAAGCAGGGGAAAGGCAGAGGGAGGACAAGCAGACTCCCTGCTAAGCAGGCAGTCAACATGGGTCTTGATCCCAGGACCTGGAGATCATGACCTGAGCTGAAGGCAGACACTTAACAGAATGAGCCACCCAGTTGCCCTAAGGTTAGTGGTTTCAAGAGCTTTCTCCTATGGAGACCAAAAGTGGGTAGTCCAGGGCTCAGGTTAAAATTCACCAAGATGTCCTATTTGGCTGAATTATGTTGAGTGTGCACTGTAGTCCATGGGGGCAGATGGACAAAGTTCTGCTCACAGAAGGGCATTCCTGAATATGGCAAGGGGTGTGAGAAAGGGGGTGAAGAAATGAATCATGCCCAATGCCCTAGGAATTCTGGATCCACCTGTGGTTTAAATTTGTATGAAATAGTGACAGATGCTGGTTTATGATCAAAACAGTAAAACAACACTGACTTAGGAAAAGGAGATGTAAAACAAACTGTGAGAAAGACACTGGGAAACACTGGGGGATTTGCTCTGGGACCATTCTCTACGGCAAAGAGAAACTCTGAAAACTTGAAAAAAAAACCCAACCATGACGAGCTTAACATGCCAATATGGGATTTTTCTGTATCCATTAGGTGTACTTGACAATGAAGACATTTCCTTAACAACTTTTGCCACTGACCAGAAGTAACAGTATTAAAAATCCAAGGGAGACTTGCAAAACAAGAGTACACCACCCCATATAATAATCTCCAAAGGGAGTAGTGTAGTCTAAGGTGGCAGGAAATATCAATAAAGTATTTTAATTTAGCTTTGTTATTTAGCTTTTAAGAATCAAACCCAAAATTGATCATCAGAATCTTAACTCATATTTCAATATTATGTAAATCTGTTTAAATATGAAGAAATCCTAAATCGTTTCTTGCATCTGATCTCTGCTAAATGAATACCTCTGTCTTTGAAACGTAAGAGAATGTTATGAAAGTTAAATGTGGATAGTATACTTTTGAGAATTAAAATTTAACAAATACATTAAGTTTAAGTAAAGATATGTCTAAGCAACACAGTTTAATTTTTATTTATTTCTTCTTTTCACTTAGTGAAGCATTATCAGTGCCCACAAATTTAATTATGTGCTCTTCTCATTTCAGATGTAGGAGGTATTTTCTTATTCATTTTTTAAAATATGGTCAATTATTGATGCACCAAAGGTAATTTACATATAAACAAAGAAGTTAACAGGTATTATTTTAGGATATTCCCTTACTTCTAAAAGAAAATTGACAAGTTCTAAAATATACTAAGAGGAAAAGAATGGGCAATGTGGAAGACAGAGGAAAGTAGAAGAAACTGCTGCAATTTAGGAGGGAATTTTTAAAAATACAAAAGAAAAACAGCAGTCGAACTGATTGAGACAATCAAAGTGCCCATTCCCCACAAAGCAGGAAAACACATGACCTAGCCTGGGAACAAATCCAGGATTAATGTGCTTCCTGTACATCTATGAAAAGAGTAATGGGACTTTGGTGGGGAAGCAGTCTAGAACCAGTCCCACTCCGGGACTTGGTAGCACACTCACAGCACAGTGTTACTATGCTAAACAACAATGGGAGATGCTGAACAGAGCTGGGTTACAGAGAAAACCCCGCAGCAGAGCATCAGAATGGAAAATTTCTGTAGTGTTAAAGTAGTTAGGTATACAGCAGTAGCAGCTGCAAATTAAATAGGAGATGTTGGTACTGGGGTCACTAAGAAGGCAGGATTCCTATGTTTATTTCAACTACTTCATCTCTGAATGTCACATTCCTTAGCATACTAAGTCCTTAAAAAATAGTTATTGATTGACCAATGTTGAGAAACACTGTCTCAGTCAAGCATCACATTATCTGTGGCTTTGGCAGTGCTGTGTGTGTATGTGTGTGTGTGTGTGTGTGTGTGTGTGTTGGTGTGTGTGTTTTATCCTGTGTATTCATTCCAATTTCCCTTTGCTAAGTGGCAAAATGCTCTGTATAATGAGAGTGGGCAGGGTAAGATGCTTTTCTAGTAACCTAGGTAGAGGGGGTGAGCCAAGAAATTACTGTTTATTACTGTGTTTTTCACTCCATTATATGCTCAGTTTGCACCTGTTATATAAATATAAACAGAGCAGAGAAGAACATAAGGAAGAGAAAAAAGCATATACAAATATGCAATACAAAGAAAACTAATTATGTACACCTTTGAAAAAAAACAGGGAGAGAGAAATGATTCTGAAGTTTCACTATAAAAATGGAATCAGTTTGTTCCCCCTTTGAGTAAACTCTGCCTTGAAATACTTTTTTTCAGGCCAAATCTATGATAGCAGCAGATATTAACTGTGGAAATAAACTAGCAAAATGCATGTTGCACTAAAGGATAAAAATAGTTAGCTCTGTCTCCAAGCTGTGGAGAAAAAAATGTCCTTCACTAATTTGTCTCTAGATTAAGGGGTAGATTAAACTTGACTTCACATCTATTGTCAAGTAAGCTGGCAATTTATTTGTAACTTCATTTATTTTTATGCCTTTTATTATTTTCCCAAGTAGCTAGGTTCAGATTTCTTACATGGGGCTGATTTGTGGATTCTTCCCATGAAGGAGAAGATGAGGTCAAATCCATCCGTAGGAAGGCATCATTTATTAGAAAGGGGATCTATTTCAGGAGACAGTGCAAGAAACTGTATAGCTCCAGATCAAATATATCTTTCTTTCTATGGATTCTGTTTCTGGCTTCCAGAACTAGGCTTATGGCCATTCATAGAAATGAATGTGACCAAAATATCTCATCACTTTAATTTGTTGTGATTGATCTGTATGGCAGTGCTGATACCATCATCTTAATTAGTTGCACCAAATAATATCTGACAAACCATATTCATTCTTTCCATAGAGGTCTTATGCTGAACCAGATTCTTTACCTACTTTATCTCATGTAGTCTTTATTCAGTTCTACTGAGTGGTAAATATTATCTGTAATTTGTGGATGATAACCTCGGAGACATTAACATGCACAGGATCACAAACCCAACAGTGGCAATGTTGGAACTTAAATCCCAAGGAGTTTCCCAAAGCTCTGCTTCTTAGCCACTGAGCTACACCAACCTGATAGTCAAGTTTATATTGAAATAATATCAACTTGTCATCAATATTAATATAAGCTGGAACAGTTTGTCAATGGCATAGGTAGAGCCAGGATTTAAAGGAAATAGAATAATTAGGCATTATCTTTTAAATATATTTTTGAAAGATATTTATTTACTTATTTACTTGAGAAAGAGAGAGAGAGAGAAAGGAGAGGGAGAGGCACAGGGGTAGGAAGAGGGAGAGGAAGAGAATCTCATGCAAACTCCATGCCAAGCGCATAGCCAGACGCAGGGCTCTATTTCACAACGCTGAGATCATGACCTGAGTCAAAACCAAGAGATGGGCACTTAACCAACTGAGCCATGCAGGTGTCTCTATCTTTTCAATATTTTTATCAATAGTGAAAGGAATTAGGGAAATGCCTTACAAGTAAACCTAATGTGAAACAGGCAAATTTGAAAGGTTGTGAGAATTTATATATCCCAAGTTATTGTATCTTATTTCGTTCAGGCTGGGCTAAAATGCTCTGGTAGAAAATAAAGAGTAAAACCACTAAAAGAAGCTGTGTGGTTTTGACTGAAAGCCAAATTTTAAATTGCAGTAGTATATACCAGAACAGGAAGGGTTAGTAAACAAGGCAATAAAATGTATCATTTTGTTATAAGAGCCAGTGATACTGCGTGAGTGTAACGGGTTCTTCCAGAGACAGAAATACTCCCTGACTGTCACGGAGGGTAAAGGAAGACAAGTTAGTCCAGTTCCAACTGTGTCCCATCTTAAATAGGGTGATTCTTGCCTGCAGACCACAGGAAGACTCTACAAGCAGCATTATGAGAGAAATACACACAAACAAACAAACACACCCAGGCATCAGTTTCACTGTGATCCATGAGACTGATCTTCAGGAGGGCAGTATGTTTTTACTTTTGAGGTTAAACTGAAGGTTTGGCTTGACAACCTGTTTCTGGTGTCTCCAAAGAATTGCCTACCTCAGAGCCTTGCATGAAATCCAATTTAAAAGGAAAACCTTTTAGATAGTACTGAGCTGACAAATCATATTCACCTGCAACACTTTCAGTGGTATGCTCCCAGGTTAGAAAGAAGGGTTCCTGTTACATTTGGAGGAGACAGTGAGGCTGATAGGGAGAATTTTGTTAGACCGGAAGGAAGTAAAGGACTGCCATTCTGTTGGATGGGAGTAGTTGGGGGCAGAGAAGAAGTCAAGTCAGAAGTCAGACACTAGGGTCTTCATTTACAGTCAAAACAATAAGGTGGTGAAAACTGACCAAATGGGTTTGGAAAGTCCCGTTGCAGGGGATTTGCTTCTTTCTTCTCCTCCAGGTGTAACCCATAATGGTTACAAGCTGCTGAGAGAAGTCCCATATTCAGCAGGGCTCTGACACTACAGGGCAGCTGTTCAGAAATGGGTGAGGAAAATATCAATGCGGAATGGAGGCTGGGACACAGGCTGCCTTGCAGTGTGCTCCTTTGCAGACACGGAACATTCTGAGCAGATGGAAAATAGCAGTTAGCTGAATTTGAAATTCTATCTTGACTCCTGAAGTAGAAGATATTCCCCAAATCCTGCAGGGTCCCAGTGGGTACAGGGAGAACAAGCTGTGTTGACAGCCAGAAGATTGTCACAGAGCTACCTTCACAACAAGTGCAATAACCAAGTAGCCAAGACAATGAGCTAGGAAGCCCAAAGCAGGGGCCTAAAGGAAGAAGGGTCCCAGCCTTGGGTTTTGCAGCTTCTGTGAAAGAAGAGGGGAAATCCAGAGAACTGGATAGGAACATCATGGGTCTCCCCTCGTTTTGTCTCAGCGTTAGGAGTTGCTGACAGTGCACACAAGAATCAAAGCAGCGTCAAAAATGCATTGGCAGTTACCAACACCAGATGCCTACAGGAAAGATGAGACCTACCCTGTCACATGAGGGTGGGGTGGCATCAACCCAGAAGACAGCCCAAGGAAACTGATCCTTCGCCAATCTCAAAGGATAACTGCATTAATGAAGCTGGGAGAAGATGGGAAAATGGTTCTGAGAGGGATCTTGGATCCCTCTGTATATTTTGAGACTGTTTTGAAATGTTTTGAAGAAGAGCAGCAGAGGTTTTAAATAAGAAAAGTTTGAGAACCTTATATTCATTTTCTACCAGCCAGAATGATAAGGATCATAAGGATATTTAGATCACTTATAGAACATAAAGAGAGTACAGATTTTGGCTTATCTGCATTAGAGTGCGCAAAATTTCAACCATGCTACATATGTCAGACCCAGATGAGAGGATCCACCCCTTCACTCTTTTTCCATATTTAGCATTTCATCAACTTAGTAATTTTCCTAAAGATTTCGTAAGGAAGATGTACTAAACAGCCTTCTGCCATTCTGCCATCCTGTTGGATCTCTGCAGGAAATCTCCCAGCAGCCACACCTTTGACATGTGATCTCCTAACCATGCACAGCTTTCTAAGAAGTGACCACCACCACTCCACAAGCTCCCACTTCTTTTCCCGTGGGGAGCAATTTTGACAGGCTGGCTGGTACCAAGATTATGGATGGAGGGGTTCTATTTTGCCATCTAGGCTGTAAGTAGAATAGCCTAGCATTTCAAAGCTTGATACTGGATAAAAGGGTTTATTCGTTTGAGAGAGAGAGTGGGAGCAAGGGGAGCAGCAGAGGCAGATTCCCTGCTGGGCAGGGAGCCTGACATGGGGCTCGATCTCAGGACCCTGAGATGGCAACCTGAGCCAAAGGCTGACACTTAACCATCTGAGCTACCCAGGCGCCCCCTGGATAAAAGGGTTTAGCCTGAAATGATGACTCCCATTCATATGGCTGTAACTATAAATGGGAATGCTGTAGGGGTACCTGGGTGGCTCAGTAGGTTGAGCCTCCAACTCCTGATTTTGGCTCAGGTCATGATCTCAGCATCATGAGATCAGGCTCCATGTTTAGTGGGGAGTCGCTTGAGATTTTCTCTCTTTCTCTGCCCCTCCCCCTGTTCAGTTCCCTCTCTCTCTCTCAGATAAATAAATCTTTTTTAAAAAAAGGATCTCAGGGCACCTGGGTGGCTCAGTGAGTTAAAGCCTCTGCCTTGGGCTCAGGTCATGATCCCAGGGTCATGGGATCGAACCCCACATCGGGCTCTCTGCTCAGTGGGGAGCCTGCTTCCTCCCTCTCTGTCTACTTGTGATCTCTGTCTGTCAAATAAATAGCTAAAATCTTTTAAAAATAAAAAAAGGATTCTCTTTCTCCCTGTGCCCCTCCCCTGTCCACATGCTCTCTCTCTTTCTCCAAAAATAACTAAATAAATAAAAATTTAAAACATTTAAATGGGAATGCTGTATAAATTGAGATGTAGGAGTATGTGAGATAGTGTTTCCAAATGATGAGCTTCAAACCTTTGTAAAAAGAATCCTAGTGTTATTATAGAAAGTCTGATCCAATAACATAGTAAAATGTTTAAAACACCTTCACATTGCTTTTCTTACAAAATAGCACTGGATGGACATGTCCAACTCTCCATTATTCAAAACAGAACTTTGAGTTTCAATGAGGTTGTCATGTGTGCAGGTCACTTGACCGGAAATGCTTTAGTGTCCTAGCCACACACAAGGGCTTTGTCCTGTACTTTTATTTCTAGGTAAATTGTCTAACCTTTCTGAGCCACAATTCCATCATCTGTAGAAGAGAGGCAATTATCTACATTTAGAATTACCATGACAATAGTGATAACAGCGCTCAATCCGTGTGTAAAGGACATTGACATAATTGTTGTTGTTGATGACTGAGCATCACCTCTTGGCCATATCTGACATTAATGAAAATGGCTGGTACTTGAATTGCATAGGTGACAATTAGGAAATCTAATAATGTCAAGTATAATCTCATAACTTAAAATGTACTTTGGTGACATATTCATTATTGTTATTAATACCTTTTTTGATAGGTATGAATGCTTGTCACATTGTTAATAACCATCATTGTTATTATAACAATTACAATATATTGTTAACATTCAGCATTCCAATTTGTTCTCATAAATCTCAGCTGTCGTCTTACATAGCTCATGATTTCATGTATATCAAATGATATAAGTAAATGCTTGATTTCTATGTTGGTAGTTTTCAGAGGCATAGATTTTCAGCAGTCATGGGGAAGATGTTCTCTTCCTTGGATCTTTATAGTTTTTTTTTTTTTTTTCATTTGAATTCATTTTTTTCCCCCTCTTACTTATGCTCATATAATGAAAACTTATCTGGGCTCCTTAGTCATCAAGGGACAAGATGACAAGATTAAGGATTTTGCTTCACTGTCCACTATTGATCAGATACCTCTCTTTGACACTCCCCCCTCTCTCCCTCTTCACTCCAGGTGGATAAGCACCTCCTTTACTTATGTCATCCTTGATTACTAATCAGGCAGCGTTCCCCTATTGTACTGAGCTGTATGACTCTCTCCCAACTAATTACCTGAAGCTGAACTCATGAGGTATCTTGGAAACCACTCTTACAAGAGGTGCCAGTGGTAACCTCTTCCTTTCTCCTTCCCCTTCTATCAAGACCTATTTTCATTAATTTTGCAAGTAATTGTTGAGCACCTATAGCCTACCAAGCAATATTACATCATATCTCTTCTATTTATGCACTGACTATGGGAGGTAGTTGGTTCCGGTTCCGGTTTATAAATTCTTTGTTTCTCTCTGTTTTAATCTCTGAATAGATGTAAAAATAAAATAGCTATAATATCCACTTATAAAAATATCTTTCTTGCAGTGCAGTATTAATCATTACTAATTACACAGTAATTATTCTATACTAGGCTCTAACTAAAGGCTTTGCATGGATTGATCACATATAGTTCTCATAATGGAGATCTTTTGTCATAATTTTTAGAAAAGAAACAGATTTAGAAACATTAGTAAATTCTTTAAGGTCAAACTGTAAGAACCTGGTAAAAACCAGATATCAAATTCAGAGAACTATACTTTTAACTATTATGTAAAACTGATGGTTCTTTAGTTCTTGATTCTCTGCCCAGGGTTTAGTTAGTAGAGCTCAGGGAGCATTAAAAACAAAACAAACAAACAAACAAAAAAAACAAAAAAAACAAAAAAACCCCAAACCTATGTTTCCACTCCCCCCCCAACCCCATGCAGTGAGGGTCACAGGGAGTGAAGTTTATGTAAGCCATCATGTTTATTTTTCCAAATTCAGTTTTAAAAGCCTGATTATGAGTGAAATTATTTCTTAGGTCTGATCATAGGTTGTAACCACCAGCTTTTTATGGTTTTGGTTTTAACACTTTCTGCTAATGGAAGAAGGATATATTGGGTTAGGTAGTTAGAAAAACAGCTATAAATATACACACACACATAATTACATGCCTATACGTGGGTATGTGTGTGTCCCAGACATAGGGGTACACAGAACTGGCATAGGACAGTACTGTCATCACTGTGGAGTCCCACTCCTGGATATTATTAAAATGCCACCTGGTCACTAATGTACACATGGAACTCTATGTCTGTGTATATGTGTGTGTGTGTATTATATATATTTATAAATCTCCCATCTTGGCCATTCCTCACTTTATCAATTGAGGTGCTCCAGTAGTTATGGACCCGTTTTGGATTGGCTTTTAGAGTGACTTCATACTGGATCCTGCTGCCGATCAGCTGGATTAAAGGCAATTCCTTTGTACATACAAATGCCTATAACATGTTGCCAAGACAAATGGGATTTGTCTACATCCTAAATATACTTAAATTTCACAGAATTCACTTACAAAGGGTTTTGTTTTCTTTGACCATTTGAATTTTATTTCCTAAAAACTGCAGAAACCATGGGAAATTCACAGCGGTCCCTTCAGCAATGCACAGCAGATGGGAATTGGAAGCTTTAATAGATGCAGGAGGATAAAGTTGCCCCTCCCTAGTAGTAGACCTTTTATTTCAGGGTAGACAGTGATCCAGGTTTAAAAATGACTTGTGGGTGATATATATAGGAAGTACAATATGTTCCAATTTGACAACAGGAACAGTACTTTTTTAGAAGAAAATATAATGCAGGGATTCACTCATATTCAATTATGTATTTTTAAAAAGGCAGAGGGATTCAGTGGTACAGTGATAAATTATTTCACCAATGGAGAATTTGGGGAAGGGCTATCTCACTGAATATTCAGGAGAGAACAAGTGTCAATTTAGCCAAGCAAGTGATTTAACTCATGGTTTTTCTTCCCACTGAATTTCCTGCCTGCTGGAATAAATTAATGCCTTATTTTAGCTATGGTTAGGATATTAAATCAATGGGATCTGTTTAATGGAACAATTAAGTGAAAAAAAAAAAGTGGGGGCATGGGTGAGGGACTAGACAGCATTCTCAGAGTTGAATTTCAGATACTCTAAGCCATTGGTTTTACCAGACTGCTACTCCTCACTTAATTAATAGAGAGCTGAGTTGGGCTCAAGCATCCATCCAGTGATTCTCAAGCCTGTCTAAGTATAAACATAGCCTGGGGAATGAATAAAAAAAAACACCCATGTCAAGGCCCATCCTGAGACCAATTTCAGCAGAAACTCTGTGTGGGGAGCATGTGATGAAGGGGTATGTCTAAAAGCTACTTCTGTCCATGGTGATGCTAATAAGCAGCTTGGGTTGAGATCTGTTGGTGTACTTGATATGAATTAAGTCCAGTCCCAGGTAGACCTTTGTTGCTGAGAGTAGTCTGTCCTTAAGCTGCATTTTTTTTTTTTAATCACAAGATAATTTCTCCTTAACTTTTCTCATTTATCAGGTTGTAAAAATAATAAAAGGTGCTTGTAACTCTTACCAATCACTCCATTTTGTGAAATCTTGGCAATTAATGTATGAGTCCTTTCTTCATTATCACAATGAGGATATAACCTTCTGAAAGGCATTCTTGTTTATATCTAGATAAATGCTTGCTGAGATCTTGGCATTAAGATGATAAAGTTAAGCTTCTACTCTCTCTTAATAGGATTTAGAAAGAAATGGAGAGATTAATATCACAACTGAGGCAGAAAGTAGAATTGACCTTTTGTATTAAATGAAGGGCAATCTAAAAAAGTTGTTATATCTTAAAACAAGTAAAATACTTCATAAACCAACCCAACCCAAATCATTTCTTAGATCAGTTTTTACCAAGTGACTTTCTAGTGGTTTCTTTTAAGTGAATATTTTATCATATTTCTGAAATTTATAAAAGACCATTAAAAGAAGTCTAGAATGCCCAGTGTTAAATCTACATAGCAGGGCCTAGAAATCTGATTCAAAGAAATTAAGTTTATATCCACCATAAGCCAGATCTTTTTCTCTCTTTGAACTTTGGATTTTGTGTTGTGCTGTTCCCACTGACACTGTAAATTAAAGGATAAAATGGTGACTTTCCACTCTGCTTCCCATAATGATGTATTCTTAGCTGAGCTTAGGTAAGAAATTTGAATGTTTCAGAAAACCGGATTGCTTTCTTTCCTGCCTCAGGGACCAAACTGGCACAACATAGAATCATATATCATTCCAAAAAATTTATACTTGCTTACAGTATTAGATTTTGTTTTAGCCTTTTATTTCTTCTCAACAGATTTTTCACAGCCACAATACTGGAGGCTGTTTCTGAAAACTGCTAATTTTTAAAAATAGACCAGTCAACCAAATTAGCAGGATGACTGAGGGAGAACTTTATTAGGGAGTGAACAGCCGTAAGGTCTCAATAAATCTTTTCAGTCATCTGAAAAAATGAAAAGCTTGGAGGGATGAGGGGGGTGGGGCATGATTAGCTCAGATTTATTCAAACAACCAGGAAAAGCAAATGTATGATTTTGTAGAAGTCCCTTTGAAATTTCATTTCCATAGACTCTTTCTTGCCTGAAGGGCACAATCGTTTTATGTGATAATATAGATTTAGGAACTAGATGTCCTATCTATTAGGGAATATTTATTTAAAAATAGTTAGGAGGTTCGCTCAATCTTTCCTTCATCTGCAAGCTTTCTAAACACCTGCATTATATATAGCTCATTATATTATAGTATTTTTTGTTTGCTTTTTAATGTTTTCCCTGATAGTCTGAGTCCCTCTAGTGCAGGGCTTATGTCTTTCGTTTATGGCTGACATATGGTAGGTACTTGAAAAAAAATTCAATCAACCGAAATAAGGGCTGCATTAATCTTTGAAAGTATAATTTTGCTTATTTCTTTTAATGTCGATGACTTCCCTGATAGATTCTGAGATTTTCAAGAGTATAGTAGGCACTCAGCAAACGGTTGGCACTCAGTAAATAGTTGTTTCTCATGAAATTGTATCATTGTTTCAGTACATACTTAGAATTGTTAAGCCAGCTTTTATGGGAAACAATTATAGGGTATTGTCAATTTACTGAATACTGTCAAAGTCAATTGCAGGAGACTGAGCTTATCTGGAGTGTCAAGGGAGGATTCTCTGAAGAAGTGATATTTGAGTCAAGATCAAAAACCCAAGTAGGCAAGAGTGGTGAGGGAGGGGTAGTAGGTGTGTTGAGGGTGGGGAGGTACATGCGAAATAGAAGCAAAAGTATGTGAAAAGGCCCTTAGGTAAACAGGAGGTTGACACATTAAAACAATTGATACATAACAGTGTGGCTGGAGCACGGTTTAAAGCAAAAAAGATTAATAATCACATTTGCCTTTCAAACTCTTCCTGTTATGTCAAACAACAGAGATCTCTAAGAGACACTGTGGGCAGGCCAGATAGGACACTGTTGAAGGAGTCCAGGCCAGAGGAGATGGTGGCTTATACTTGGCATGATGACCGTGGTGATGTTGAGAAATGTGGTGACGCAAACATATGGGGGTGAAATCAACAAGGCTTGCTAATGAACTGAATAAAGGGTGAAAAGAAAGAAGATAGAATGATTCCTAAGTTTCTGGCTTTGTGAACAGGTGGATAGTTGTACCTTCCATTAAAGAATGAAACACAGGAGGAAGGCAGGCATGAAACATTATGAAACGTGGGACATACTGACTTTGACATGCTTCTGAACATCTAAATTATGATATCTGGAAGACAGCTGATATACTCCTCCAGAGATGAGCTAAGGATGGGGCTAGAAATATAATCAGAGTTATTGGCATGAAGTATAAGATGGGAAAGAAAAGAGGAGGCCTTTCACGGAGCCTACACAATCCCAACATTTAACAGAAAGGTAGAAAAAAGTGAGCAAGCAAAGAACATTGAAGAGGTGGGTGCAGAGAGGTAGGAAGAAAAACAAAAATTACGTTGGTATAGGAAAAAAAACCCCAAAGACAGACACACAAAGTGCTGCAAGATGGAAGGTGTGGTCAGCTAAGCAGAAGGCCCCAAAACTTTGAATTTAGTAACATGCTGGGATAGAGTAGATGGTGCAGATGCAAAGGTCCTATCGAATAGTTCCCTATACACGTTCATGTCTCTGTCTCCCATATCACATTGAAAAGTTTTGTAAGTAAGAGGATTTTGTTTTATTTTGTTTTTCTTGTTTAGGCTAGGTTATCTATAGGGAATGAATGGAATAACAGGGATGCTGGGGTTTTATAGAAAATAGAGCAGTCTTGAGATAATCTTTTCATAGGGTGGGAGAAGCAAAATGTGGTAGGATTGCATGGCTAATAAATATACAATAATTATAATTTTACATGCATTATTACTATCTCTAGCTGTCTGGATGCATACATGTAGGACAGATAAAGCAAACAGTTGGCTTCATCAGTGGTTGGTGATTTTTATGATCAAAAAGTCAAAGCCAGTGGGGCAAGGGAATTTTGGATATTGACATGCACTTACTGACCTAATGATTCATGCAATTTAAGCTGGTTAAGAAAAAAATAGAAACAGGGGTGACTGGATGGCTCAGCTGATTAAGCATCTGCTTTCGGCTCAGGTCATGATCTCAGGGTCCTGGGATGGATTCCTACATCGGGCTCCCTGCTCAGTAGGGAGCTTGTTCCTTCCTCTCCCTCTGCCTGCACTCTGCCTGCTTGTATTCTTGCTCTCTCTTTCTCTGTCAAATAAATAAATAAATAATCTTAAAAAAAAAATCTAAAAAAACAAAAAGGAAAAAAATAAAAATAGAAAGAAAAAGCATGAGCAGCTAATGAATAATGTGGCCTATGACAGTGATATGAAGTTGCCTAATGTCATGATAGGGTAGAAGAATGACCTTATTCTTCACCAATCAAGCTAATGAATAAAGAGAGGCCAATAATAGTGACATTGAGGAAATGAAGGTCACAATGAGATAGAAAAATAATCATATAGATAATACTTGAACAATAAAAATTATACTACCAAAGTACAGTGCTTAAACTAGTGATTTCTGGAAGACATAGGTTCTGGGGGATAACTATAGAGCATGGCTGTGCACACAGCTGATTGCCTGCAGTATAGCCTAGAAATTTATGGGAGATGAGGAGGTCAAAATGAAACACTAAGTTCTAGTAACTAGAGTATCATAAGCATCATCATAAGAACATGTACCAATGATGAATGGTAGGAATTGAGTTGCAGATGAAAACTGAAGTAAGTATACTCAACAAATCTTAATTAAATAATCCATAATAGCAAAACAGTCATATAGGGATAAGGGTAATTGGAAAATAGGTCATTATTTTTTTAATGTTCACTTGAGACTTTCCAGAATAATCCCAAATGGCTTTTCTTCTAGGTGAAAATAGAATCATCTGCTTATTAAAAAAATAATATCTTTAAGTTTTCTTTCTCTGGAACCATATTTTCTATAAAAATTATTAAAGTGACTTTTTGTTATTATTTTTAAAGCATAGCACAATTCTCAATATGAAATAAAAAATATCAGTAATGAAGGATGAAATTTTCCAAATAAAGGCCTTTATTCTGTATTGTGTCTTTCTTCTTTGGCAGAAAAGAATTATAACCTCATCATTGGATTTAGCACAGGAGGGAAAAATTGAGCTTCAGTCTAATAGATTAACTTACTGTACATGTTCTAAAAAAAAAAAAAGGAAATTGCCTTAGGAACTATCTGAAACATAATAAATCAGTTTGAGAAATAAAACAGTGCTATATATCGTGATACCAAAAAAACCATCCTGGAAACACTAATTTGTCTGTCTTCCATAGGAAAAATAAAACTCTATCTAGCCAATGTTAATCACCTAACATGAAACATTTACTTAACATATTCAGATAGGAAGTATCAACTAACAGTAACAAAAGAATTTCTCTTTTCCTAGCAACTTGAAGAAAGTTTCTGGTGTTTTATTATAAACCATAGAACAATGCTGCTTTAAAATTCCAAGGACAACTTATATGAAAAGGGATCAATTGCTACTAAAATATAATTTTGATATTTTGTATGGAATAGTTTGAAATTATTATTTTCTCTAGATATATGCATGTGCATATATTGGTACATGTATAAATATTTTGGAAAATTGAACAATTATTGACATCATATAACAAAGAAATGTCAAAAGTGTCTATACATTTTTTCTAAAATAATAAGCAAATGTAGACATATTTGCCCAGACAAACTAACCCAGAAGAAATGACGGTTTATTTAGCACCTGATAACTCTTCTGATTACTCTTCTACAGTTGGCTATTTTCCAACTGAAAAAAATTATCTAAATGAAATATTAATGTTTGATGCTGTACACAGCTTAACCAGAGTTAACCATATATATCACTTCAGAAATTCTTGAAAATTCTTTTATGGTCAAATAGTACTTTTCCATTTCATTGGATTGTTCAGCAGATTCCTTCCTGCTAATTAGCCACTATCAGTTACATCAGTGTTGTGAATGTTGAATTTTCCTTTAAATATCTTACTTCTTAAATAAACATCCTTCATAATTACAGTAATGGGAGGTTGGTGCTAGTAGTCATAGTTCCCACTTGACCCCGTATCACAACAAACTTCTTCTGCAGGCAATCTTCATGCTTTTTCATTTGGTAGGATCTCACAGAATTAACCAGAAGCAGGGAATTTATGTTTAACATGTGAATGTGGAACACACGATCTGTTGTGAAGGAGTACTGGCAAAGCTTCTGTAGAAGTTGTAGATTTCCAAAGTGCTGCTGTTTTAGTGTGGCCTGAAGAATCTTAAAAATAGAAGCATTAGGAGCTTGGGTTGATATTCCAGGATATTATGTTCTACCAGAGAGCAAAACTGATGGGATTTCCTGAGAACACTCACTGTATGTACAAAGCATTTTGGAATATATTTCAAACTTTACACCACAATGAATGCATTGTTTTAGAAAAGACTAGCAATGCAAAAAGGCTTGGTGACTACACAAGGTGGGAAGCTCAGGGACAGAGCAACATGAGCCATATAATGATTTTAAGGCATAAAGGAGAAAAACAGAAAATAAAGAGTAGGAAACCATATAGGAGACCAAGAGAGGGTGGTGCAGTGCATATATTATATGTACATTTTTTAAAAGGAGTAATAAGAAAAGAGGAGAGAATGTAGGTGAATCCAAGTTTAAAAATAAATAAATAAATAAAGCTTTGGTAACAGATTAACTGCAAATCTATAAAGTGGGAACTTTTTTTTTTTTTAAGATTTTATGTATTTATTTGACACAGAGAGAGAGAGTGACAGAAAGACAAGCAAGGGGAGCAGCAGGCAGAGGGAGACAGAAAAGCAGGTTCCAAAGGCAGACACTTAACTAACTGAGCCATCCAGGTGCCCCAGTGGATTTTTTTTTTTTAAGATTTATTTTATTTACTTGAGAGATGGAGAGAGAGCATGAGCAGGAGGAAGGGCAAAGGTAGGGCAGAGGAAGAGGGAGAGAATCCTCAAATAGATTCCTGGCTGAGAATGGAGCCTGACGGCTCTGGGCTTGATCCCAGGACCCTGAGACCCTGACCTAAGCCGAAATCAAGAGATACACACTTAATCAACTGAGCCACCCAGATGCCCTATAGTAGTATTCTTAAATTCTTTCTTCAACACATATGAAAAGGAGATGGTACACTAAGACTTTAAAAAAACAAGAACAAAACTGAGATTAACCCAGTCAAAAGACAACCGTTATTGATTTTCAAGAGAAAGAGATCTGGGATCAAAACTAAGCTCATGCTAGTTTAGTAATTCTGCATTTAATTATTCATTTGTTTGATTTAAATGTGTAACTTTTTGGTGATTCAATAATAAAGTTTAGCCATAATGGGATTAAAGTATTTTAACTCAATCTCTTTTCACTTGTCTCATGACAGAGCAATCTTAGTGAAGCATTCTTTCTATAATTCTTTTGGACCAAGTAGAACATAAATAAAAAATAAAATGTAGTATAATATTGCTAGAGGTAAAATACATTAATTCAAGTTTACCAAGTAACTGTGTGGCTGCTGGATAGGACTCAGGCAGGGATAATTATGTCTATGTAGATCTTCTGTAAGATGCAATTAGTTACATAAGTTGCAAAAGCTCTACTTAGGTAATTGAGGGAACTAGTACAATCAAAAGAGATAGAGGAGTCACAAGACCCAAGTACTGATACATCATTTGCTACTATTTCCATAACATTAGGAGAGACACTATATTTCTAATCCTCAATTTCTTCATCCATAAAATAATAATGAATATAACCTGTGTAATATATGATACTTGAGTATTTACAAATTTTTAAGAAAAAAATAAATTTTAAATGTTATTTTCTTGCTAATATATTTTCAAATGCTTCCTACTGTCTTGGTACTATCCCTTCCTCTTCCACTGGGTCTTTTCTTTCTATACACTCCTCCCACCTTTTTTCCTCACATATACATAGTCACACCCAGAGTAGATCTGATCAGGTTCTCCTTGCCTATTTTACAATTTATCTTCCTAACTTGATAGACAACTATAATTACAATAGAAATCTTTATTTTTAACTTCTTTTAGCATCATTAAAGTTGAACTGTAAAAATTTGTTAAGGTCACCAACATCTGTGTCTGAGGAAAAGTTAGGAAATGTTATTGAAAATAATGAGGCAAAAAGATAGATTACGCTAGTCACCATGTAACCAGGTATTAAGTAAAATAAAAGCTAAGAGATATGTGCTTTTCCCTATGGATATTGTCTTGACAATCTTCAAGGATAATGGGCAAGTAAAATTTTAATTAAAAATGCCATATGTGGGGGAAAATGCCATATATGGTAACATCTAAAAACATGAAATGCATAAGAATAATCTTATCAAAATATACTCAAGATATTTACATTGAAAAATATAGAACATTGACAAGAAAAAGTAAAAATGACATAAATAAGTGTTAGGATATGCCATGTACATGGATTGGAAAAGAGAATATTATAAAGATGTCAATATTCCTTAAATTGATCTACATATTTAATGTAGTATCAAAATTTCAGGTGAAATTTAGGTAGAAAATGACAAACTTATTTTTTCTTAAGATTTTATTTATTTATTTGAAAGAGAGAGATAGAGTGCAAGCAGAGGGAGTGGCAGGCAGAGGGAGAAGCAAGCTCCTCTCTGAGCAAGGAGCCTAATGTGGGACTTGATCCCAGGACTCTGGGATCATGACCTAAGCCACAGGCGGATGCTTAACCAACTGAGCCACCCAAGCGTCATGAAAATGCCAAACTTAATCTAAAATTTACATGGAATTACAAAGGTCCTTTAACAGCCAAAATAGTTTTAGTGAACATTTTGAAAGAATTACATTATATCATTTAAAGACAATATAATGCTATAGTATGAAAAACAGTGTAATGATGGCATAAAGATAGGCATATACATTAATGGAACACAACAGGGAGCGTACAAATGGACTGACACATATTTGATTTTCAACAAAGGGCAAAGGTAATTCCATGAGAAAAGGTAGTATTTCCAACAAATGGCAATATAACAGCTAGACATCCATATTCAAATAAATAAATAAACCTTGACTATTTACCTCATGCCATATAAAAATAATCAGAAATGGATATTAAACATAACAGCTAAGAGTATAAAATTTCTAGAAAAATATATAACATCTATGGGACTTCATATTAGATAACTATTTCTAAAATACAAAAAACAAAAGTTTTTAAATATTTTTATTTATTTATTTGACACACAGAGATCATAAGTAGGCAGAGAGGCAGGCAGAGAGAGAGGAGGAAGCAGGCTCCCCGCTGAGCAGAGAGCCCGATATGGGACTCGATCCCAGGACCCTGGGATCATGACCTGAGCTGAAGGCAGAGGCTTTAACCCACTGAGCCACCCAGGCACCCCAAAAAACAAAAGTTTTTAAAAAAAATGATGAACTGTAGTGGATCAAAATTTTAAAATCTTGCTCTTAGAAAATCTATTAAGATCAAAAGGCAAGCATAGATTGGGAGAAAATATTTGCATAGCATGTATTGGTTTAAAAAAAAAAAAAAACAGGGACGCCTGGGTGGCTCAGTGGATTAAGCCGCTGCCTTCGGCTCGGGTCATGATCTCAGGGTCCTGGGATGGAGCCCCACGTCGGGCTCTCTGCTCTGTGGGGAGCCTGCTTCCTCCTCTCTCTGCCTGCCTCTCTGCCTACTTGTGATCTTTGTCTGTCAAATGGATGGATAAAATCTTAAAAAAAAAAACAACCAAAAAACAGATGACAAAAAACAGCAAAAACAATAATTTATATCTTGGTTATATAAAAAACTCTTACAACTGAATAACTGGAAGTCAAACAACCTAGTCAAATTAAGAGCAAGGATCTAAATGTCATTTCAACAAAACACAATATACATAGCAAAAAAAAACAAAAACAAACCAACCCCCCCCAAATAAAAAAAAAAACAAAACTAAAATAAAACAAAAAAACAACAAAAACCAAAAACCAAACAAAGTGAAAAGATGTTTACAATGGTGAGTCTTTAAGGAAATGAACATTAAAGCCACAATGAAACACTACTTCACACCCATTAGAAAGAATCAAGTTAGAAAGGTTGGCAAGGCCAAGTTTGGTTAAGGGTAAGGATGTTACAGCAACTGGAACTCTCATACACTGTTGGTGGATATGCAAAATGGCAAAAAAATTGGGAAAGCAATTTGACAGGTTTTTAAATGGTTAAACATACATTTATCATACCCAGCAATCCTAAACTTAGATATTTTCTGAATGGAAATGAAAACATACATTCACAAGTACAGTATGTTAGTAATGATAGCCAAATGACTATCAGCTGGTGAATGGATAAACAAATTGTGGCATATCCATTCAACGAGAACAAACTGCTGACACAACAACAACATGAATAAATGTTCAAAACATTATTCTATGTTGAAGACACCAAACATAGATGACTACATGCTGTATGATTCCATTTGTATGAAATTCCAGAAAATTCTCTAATAATAGAAAGCCTATCAGCGGTCGTCTGGGTTGGGTTTGGGTTTCTTCTTAACCACCAGAAGAACCCATGTCAGCTGTTGCTCTAAAAATGGCAAAATTAAACATAATTGGAAATTACATTTATCAAACAACTACTCAATACCGGTAGTGTATAATTGTTTGTTATCATAACTTTTAAAATTTTTCACCTTTTTATTCATTTCCTTTTAGCCTTTTTATGTCATGGTGCTGCTCGGAAGGAATAATATTTTTTGTGCTCCAGTGGGGTACATGGATAAGGCTGCTCAAGCTCATGGTACACAATTTGCAAGCTGCAGACACCTCAGTCCCCACACGGATTAGCCCAAAAGCATGGGAGTTGCTACTTCTGCACACCTGTACCCATGACTACCTACACACTACTGGGACAATAAGTGTTTAATGTAATATATCATAAGTTGTTTTAAATGCTTTACCTATACTGCTTAATCATCCATATTATCCCATGAAGTAGCTATTATTTTGTAAGATATTTCATATGAAAAAAACCCAGAAACTCATAGAGGTTAAAATCTTGTCTCAGGTTCCTTCCCAAGGATGAGGCCATACCATAAATTCAATTTAGAGCTGTCTAAACTCAACATTTCATTCCACTCTGTCACAGCACTTCCCAGCAGCTCTATGTCTTTTAAATTGGAGTAAGTCATGTATATTGCCTTAGTCTTGATTAAAAGATGGAGCAATGATTCTCAGACATAAGTAAAAAAGGAACAGGTGAATTTGCTCTTAGGATGGCTTTCCAGTCTTTCTCCCTCTCAGGAAACATGTATCAACATATCATTCTCTCTCTCTCTCTTTTTTCCCCTAACGCTTTTTTGCTCTTGTGTGTTTTTACTCAGGTCCTGTACTTAAAGAATCCACCTACAGTAACTTGAAGGCAACGTGTTTGGTGGACAGCAATCTTCAAATATATATTTAGGAATTATCTGGGAAAACAAATCCATAGAATAATGTCAAGAAGAGAAAAAGGGAGAGCAATCTATGAATGACTGTGCCCCTCATGAACAAGGACACCACAGTCCACGTGTGTGGGTGTGTGCATGCAGATGTGCACATGGGCTGGGGTCAAAGATCACAACTAACTTGTGAAGAAACAAGGAAGTCCCATTTTGAGTTGAACAGTGATAGGTTCTATACAACAATTTCTAGTACCACACTTGGATAATGCTAATCTTAATATCTTTTTGTGTATGTTCATCATTTTTTCCCAGGTTATGTCCTTTGTGATCCTTCTGTTGTCACAGTATGGTCTGTGTAGGTGTTCTCATCATCCCCCATGTCTTCACCTGTTGTGTTGTGACACAGTAGTGACTTGCAAACTTTACTTCTAGATCAGAACTCTCTCCTGGGTTCCAGATATACAAGTTTGAGTATCTTAGCTAGATCCCTCTATACGTACCCTTGGGATCTCAAACTCCAAACCACCACAGCTCAATCTCACGATTTGTTTTCCTGCCCTATTCCTATCCCTTACCCCATTCTGTCCTTTTGTTCCTTAAATTGATTAGTGATACTGCTTTTCACAAAGCCTCCCCAGCTATAAACTCAATAATTCCTTCCTCTCTTTCATATCCCTTCAAACATCAAGAATTTAGGATTATACTTATTTTTGAACTAGAACATTTTTGTCCATTTTTGCTGCCACTGTCCTTGGCTCAGGCTCCCTTTCTTAAGCAACTGATTACAGGAGACTCTTGTTACTGGGATGACCCTTCAAAACTATAAATCTAGATATGACCACTTTTTCCCCATAACTTTTCCTTGGCCTCCCATCACCTACATAATCAAAAACGCGCACATGCTGAAAACTCTTCAGTATGACTCTCTGGCTTCATCTTTTGCTTCTTATATATTCATATAGTGCCCTTCAGTAACATCAAATTAATTAAAATGTCTAGAATACACAAAGGTGTTTCCCAAATCTGTGCCTCTATCGGTTTAGTCCTTCTTCTTGGAATGCCTAATCCTTACACTTTTCTTTACCTTTCACTTCATGAACTTCTATTCTTCCCTCCCAAGGCAGCTTGGACATCATTACTCTGTTATGCTTTTATATTATATGATAACTATGAATATTTACATAGGGTTTATTATTACTTATTATTACTGTCAGAGTGGTTTATATGCACTAGCACTTAATCCTCATAGCAACTATCTGAAGCTGGTATTATTTTCTCCATTTTACAGATGAAAAAACCGAGCCACAAGATGGGCAAGTACTTTATCCAGGACACATAAGTGGTTAGTAGTGAAACCAGAATACAAAGACCAGTGGTTTCAATCCATGTGCACAAATACTATATTCTCTACCTTGGCATGGTCTTATTACTGCATTTGTTGAGGGATGTTAATGCTATTTTGTGGACTTGTTTGTGAATATACTGAGCTCTCTCTCCCTTTTTTTTTTTAAGATTTATTTATCTATTTTAGAGAGAGAGAGAGAGTCTGTGCATGTCAGGGGAAGGGGAGAGGGAGAGGGAAGGAGTCTCAAGTTGACTCCCTGCAGAGCACAGAGTCCCATGTGCGGCTCAACCTCACAACCCGAGACTGTGACCTGAGCCAAGAGAGTCTGTCGCTTAACTGACTGAGCTACCTAGATGCCCCAAGGATACACTGAGCTCTTTGAATATAACGTTTATTTGTAATTTATCTCTACATCCTTATGCCTTAATCTAGTGTTGGCATACAGCAGGGATGAGTAAACTTTGAATTAATCAGACATTTTTTCCTTCCTATTCAACAGTGATCAACACTGGTGTCTCCTAAAATTTGCTCCATGTACACCTTATGCTGTAGGATGCTCCACAGAACAAGGATTTTGCAGTCAAATGGACTTGGGGACTCATTTAGTCTACATCCTCTTCCTCGGATTTCACAATGCATATTAATATATTAAGGGCTCTATAAAGACCTAATATAAGGAAACTTGTTTTCTTTTTTTTAAATTGAGACTTTCCCAAGTATACCGAATTTCTAAATTACACTCCCATCTTTACCCACCCCCGGGTATAGCTCTCGTATCTCCTGGAACTTTTTTGAAGTTTTGAAAACTGTGTTCCAGGAAATACTGCTTTAAAGAATAAAGTCAAAATCACTTAGCCAGACATCCAAAAGCCATTATACCCTGACTCTAAGCTGATTTTCTAGTCAATCTACTCCCTACAGATATCCTTCATTTATCCATACTCACTCTTATCTAAGAAATCATTCTACTTTCTTATCTCTGCCTTAGCTCTGGGCATTTCTTGAGCCTAGAACGACTCTCCGGCCCTAACTCCAGCCTTCATTACTTGGCTCAGTTCTTATCTTTGGATTAATATGTAGCTCACCTCTGCAGAGAATTAATCTTCTCCTCTGTACTCCTTTAGCAATTATTGCCTAAACCATTAATTTTCTGTTAATCATGTACTATTTTGTCACACATTTCTATCATCAATTAGAAAGGTTATTTAAATTTTTAGCAAGCATATGTTTTGGTTTAAAATAAAAATCTATAAACCCTTTAACCCATCCCTGAAGTCTCTCCCCATTCACTCAGTGTGGTACATATAAGCAGGCATACCATAAAAGGCTGATCTCTTTGATACTGCTTCTCAACCAGCAGAAGGGATTTGCTTAAATCATAAGCTTTATCGTATATTAAGGCAGGAAACAGAATTTCAAATGATGGGAGTTTACATATTTTATGTTGTACAAACTAGGTTAATTTTGAGATTCCTAGAAGAAATAATGTATATCTTAAAGAAATCACTTTGAATTTTATTCAAAATGATTATCCTTCAGCAAGGAAAAAGAACTGTATTCAAGAACTAAAAGCAAATTTCATCTATTATGATTAACTACTGATACGACAGTTACTTCACCAGGAATCTTAAACCTCTTTGGTTTCACTGGGGGAAAAACAAATTCCATTAAAATATTTTGTCTGTGATTAGAACTGAATTTTTTTATTTTAAAGATTTTATTTATTTATTTGTCAGAGAGAGAGGGAGAGAGAGCAAACAAGCACAGGCAGAGTGGCAGGCAGAGGCAGAGGGAGAAGCAGGCCCCCCGCCGAACAAGGAGCCCGATGTGGGACTCGATCCCAGGACGCTAGGATCACGACCTGAGCCGAAGGCAGCCACTCAATCAACTGAGCCACCCAACGTAGCTCCTCCTCTGTAAGACAAATGTACCTACCGGAAAGCAAATCACTGAAAGATGAAAGTTACAAACAAATGAATTTTCCTTCATTTTTATCACTAACCAATACTTACCATACCATGACAGAAACCAATAAACACTCAATGCAATTTATAGTCTCACTAGCATATGGTATTTTCCTAGGAGCTTTCCTAATGTCTAAGCCACTACTTGAGAAGAACTGAATACTCCTACTTCGATTCTACATTTAATATGTGTCATGATTCTGCCTTTAGGAAGACAAATTAGTCATATGATGACAAGCAGTTCACTAACTACCTGACAAATCAGATGGCTTTTTAAAAAAATATCTGTTCTCTTAATTTTGATTTTGAGGTGACCTTTGTTATTAGGAATTTGGCAGATATAATTTTATAATGGTATGCACGTGAATTTTATATATACATATATATAAAATGCTTATTTACTCATTTTTACTTGAAATATTTATGTAAATATTATGGATATATGTTATTTCTGTAATCTCACGTAAAAATTATGCTGTATTTTTGGCAAGTCAACAGAATAAGATCCCATCTTTAAGTAAGATGTGTTTTCCATCACCCTTTCTTATTTCTAAACCTTAGTTGTATCTGTATCAATCCATACCACTCTGAAAACCTGGGCCTGCCCAATGTCAGTCACTCTGGGGGAAATGTCAGAAGAAGACACTGGGGACTCATTCGGGATGCACCACACTGGAGACTCATCCGGGATGCACCACACTGAATATCAGTAGTGACCTGCTTTGTAAAGTTGGCTTGAAGTAGCACATGGTAAATGTTCACTTTAAAACCGAAAATAACAAATGATATACTGGCCTTACTTTAACAGTCTTTATTACTTGCTTTGGCCTTTAAAATACAAAAGCTTTACTAGATATCTTTATTTCTGGCCCTTTTGAAAAATGTGGATCCTTTGCTCTCTCAAGACAATTTATGAAATTTAGATGGAGGTATTTAAGTCAGCAGCTTTTCTCCAAAAGCTTTTTTAATTGCATCTTTTTAACTTTTTTAACTGCAAATATACAACATTCAAATTTTGTTAAATTCATTCCCAAAGGGGTTTTCTCTACAGTTGAATATGCATTGGGGTTGAATGAGTCCACCTGCATATAGTTAGAAGATTATCTCATCTTTACATATATAGAATGAATTCCCTGATTGTATCTGCAGTGCCTCTCACTATGCTTGGCATTTGTTAACTTGCTCATTCAATGTTTGTGAGTAAGAAGGAAGGGAGGGAAGAAGGAAAGAAAGGAGACAGGGGGATACAAGAGAGGAAACATTCACAAAGGGTCCTGAGAAAATCAGTGCTAATAAAAAAAGAATCCTAGGACTCTCTTCCACACATGGCAAAAATGAAAGCAAGAGAGATTAAGAGTAACACAAGTTCTTACTGGCTGAGCTGAGTCTAGAACCCCCACCTGAATCACAGGTTCTTTCCCCTCCCTGTCAGATATTGCCTCCTTAGGATGGAACGACTGACAGAAGCAAGCACTTCTTCCCATTCAATGAATGAGTGTACTTTTTCTTTCTCTTTTCTTTTTTTCTACAAAGTCTATGAATTTTTCTCATTTTCCTTGCCTTACACTATCTCCTCATCTTTAAAACATGTTTAGAAAATTTAACAAGCAATAAACAGTTTTTTTTAAAGAGATGTGACATTAAGAGATGTGACCAATGTAGAGAGAGACATTCAGTATTTGCTGTATTCTACCAGCAATGCTGTGAAGGTTAGAAAAATGACATATACTAATAAGACCCATGGCACTAATGAGAGGGTCTGGTGCCATCTAGTATCTTAAAATCCTCCCCAGGGTTCATTACTATGCCATGTTGATCATGTCATTTTTAGTAAATTCAGGAATGACTCATTCCCGGCTGACAGGTAAGTGCAGATACTGTTACACTACCTCTGAAGTTCTGTCAGTGAGCTTGTCAGAAAATAAAGCAGAGCATTCTTATTAGGAAAACATAAAGGTCCCGGCTTTCCAGT
Organism: Taxidea taxus jeffersonii; assembly: GCA_003697995.1. NCBI lineage: Eukaryota > Metazoa > Chordata > Mammalia > Carnivora > Mustelidae > Taxidea > Taxidea taxus. The sequence goes on from ML101075.1 coordinate 60,667, forward strand.
TTTTTGTCTTAATATATTAAAATTTCCTGTATGCTCTGCTGAAATAAGTAATAATCAGGGTCTGAACAAACATGCTTTACAGAAAAAAAATCATCTTTGTAGTGTCACATAAAGGTTATATTATCTTTTTTATCTTGGAAATAGATTTTTTTTTACTTTAGTTTCAATGATGTGCAAAAGAATCTTAGAGACTCTTTTAAGAAGATCTTGATATTTTCATTTGTTTGTTTATTGGCAGAAGAAAAATTAAACTTCTATTTTCCTAGACAGAAAAAAGTCATTGTTTGTATCTGCACAAAACTGCTTCTAAAATATTCCTTTGATAAATAAAATCTGCAATGCAAGTGTTGATATGTAATTACTTAAGTGTGTGTTCTTCCAAAAGATGACATGGTCTTTTTTTATGTTGCTTTTATAAATTAAAATTATGCATATGGAATTGTTTTCCATCACAAGTCTTAATTAAAAAAAAAATAGAGAATTTATTCCATGTTAGTGACCAGATAATTTGAGTAAATTTCTGAACCAATCTGTGGCTGGAATCTCTTGAGACATCTTCTCACCTGGAAGGTGAAAATATCCTCCATATACCCTTGGCCACCAATCTGTCTCCCAGGGACTTGAAACTGGGATTTAGATATGATAGTTCAGTTTGGGTTAATCTCTGGGAGAGTTTGTATACTCTTAGGAGCTTTGGCTCAGCCATCTTGCCATGTGGACAGTACATGAGACAAAGCCAATCTGTAGACGGAAAGAATCGTGGAAATGTGAAAGACAGAGATGAAAGAAGAATGAATACCATTCCTTGGGCCCTGAGGTGCTGACCACTCCCCAGTTCTCCATGCAGTCACATTGCTTCTGCATGCCTTGATTTTCTTTCTTTCTTTCCTTTTTTTTTAAAAAAGATTTAATTTACTTACTTGAGATGGAGGACAAGAGTGAGAAGCTGACTCACCATGGAGCAGAGAGCCCGATGTGGGGTTCAATCACAAGACCCCAGAGCATGACCTGAGCCAAAGGGAGAGGCTTAACCTACTGCCGCCCACGCACCCCCATGCCTTGACTTTCTGAGACAGTTTATTTTTAATCAAAATTGCCCCTTTCCCCTCCCTTTGCTTTGCATTGCTTTTCTACTTAAGGTTTCTCAAATTACTTTCTGTAATTTGTAAATAGTCTTATTGGATACTCAATCGTTGTTGGTGATGGTGATGTATGTGTTTATATGTGAAATAAGAATAAGTACCAATTAAGTTTTTGTTGTTATTGTTGTTTTTAAAAAATCCAACTGCCAGAAATGAGGCTCTCATAGAATGGGAAAAACTACAGATTAACACGGTAAGAAAACTATGGGTATCCACCAGGTTGGGCCCATCAGGGAAGATGCCTCCAGATGTCAGTGGATAAAATCATAGAGCATAAAACAAAACAAAACAAAAAAAACAGAGTGTAGAATATTTATCCAGGGAGGTTTCACACACAGTTGGTTCATGAAAAGAGAAAAGGAAGGGAGGATATCTCTGCATTGTAGCAGAGATCCTACCACAGTGACTAAAGTCTAGAGAAAGTATAGTATTTAAATTTGGGCTATCCCTGAGATAATTTTTGGTGATAACTGCAGGTAATTTGACAGGGGGTGTTAAAGCAGAACTCAGTTACTCAAAGTGGGTTATAAAACAGAGTCTTAGGGGCACCTGGCTGGCTCAGTAGGTTAAGCCTCTGCCTTTGGCTCAGGTCATGATCTCAGAGTCCTGGGATTGAGCCCCACATTGTGCTCTCTGCTCAGTGGGGGAGCCTGCTTCCTCCTCTCTCTCTCTCTCTGCCTGCCTCTCTGCCTACTTGTGATCTCTCTCTGTCAAATAAATAAATAAAATCTTTAAAAAAAAGTCTTAATTCCAAGAAAAAAGTTAAATTCTCAAGTACTGTATTCCAGTGGTTCCCAACCAGAAAAGATTTTGCCGCACTGGAAACATTTGGAATATCTGGAAGCATTGGTTGTTTCAAGTGGAGTGGGGGTTTGTTAGTGACATCCAGTCGGCAGAGGCCATGGATACTTCTAAACATCCTGAACTTCACAGAATAGTCCCCCACAATAAAGAACAATCTGGTCCAAATGTCAACAATGTCAAGGTTGAGAATCTCTGCTTAACCAGTAAATAAGCTTAAAGTAGGATTTTTAGATACTCCATAGTGAATCTCCAGACTCCATGGTTCACATCTATGGAATTAAATTAGTTTCAGATAATACATACAGGTTGTGGAAAGAGGTGCTTCCCCTTGATAGAATCAAGATCAAGTTCCTAACGGTCTTGGTCACTGTAGTTATTTTTATGTATTATATTCTTAGCATACGTGTAGTCTATATAAGTATTACCCAACTTAACTGGATTGCGGTAGCCTCTGAAGCTTGTCACTACTGTGCTTCTTGAAGGCTTAAAGCAATTTTATCAGCCTAAGCCAAAGTACAGAATAGGCACCATGACCTGTTTAATTGTATGCCATTGTAGAAATACTAAGATAGGGGTGCCAAAAATACATATAACAAAAATATTACAGTAAACGCAAAAATGTATATGATTTTTAATCTGTTATCTAATAACGTGTGAAGAGTAAATATAAACTGAAATAAGAGGGATCTGTATAATTTCCCATTTAAAAGTAAATACAGGAATACTTGCTATGTCAGTAGAGAAGTATTTCATCTACCCTATCCCTGCGTTGGGCCTCAGCCTGGGTAGCTATTTATACTGCCCAAAGATTATGAATGATGCGAAGTTACAGAGAAGCACCCCTCCACACATTCACCCACATATGGGAATTCAGCAATACTGTTTGACTCTCTATGAAATGGTATAAGAATGACCCCATCTTTGACTCTAGTATTAACTGTTTTAGTTTCCTATTGCTGTTGTAACAAATTAGTGGCTTAAACTTAGTGGGTTAAAACTACTCCAGTTTATCATCTTACACTTCCAGAGGTCAGAAATCTGAAATGGGTCTCACTGGTCTGTATTCCTTCCTGGAACTCAACGGGAAAGCCTATTGTCTTTTGCCGTCCAGCTTCTAGAGGCTTCTCACAATCCATGACCCCTTTCCACCACCAAACCCACCAATGATTTGTCTTTCTCAGGATGCCTGAGATCTCTGGTTTTGACCCATTGGCCTCCTTTTTTGTATGTAAGGACCCTTGGTCCAGCAAGATAATACAGATTATCTCCTTATCTTAAGGTCAATACTTTTCTGGATATTAAGATAACAGACATCTTTAGGGACCATGATTCTTTCTACCACACTTTCTAAAAAAGCATTTTACAAATAAGTAGATCCAGTTTATTAAGCTGTATTAGTCACAAAATTGAGCTTTGGCGTTTGAAAGGGAATAATTACATTAGACATTTAAACAAAGAATGGAAGCCTTGAGGCGTTAGAAGAATTTCATGAATCTTGTAGAAGATTCATTTCTTAATAGAGTCTACCTCCTGGAATATTCACAAAATAAATGAAATTGTAATTTAGGAAAGGAGGAATCTCAAGATAACACTAGATTATCAAATAGCTATTAATTTTATTGTTACCATAAGATTATGGGATTTCTAATTTTATTAATCTTTGATATGTCACAAAAATGCTCCCTATACTCCAGCTTGTTACCCCAAAGATGCAATATCAAAAGCTGCAAAAGATAAAATACTCCTTCCTGCATCAGGAACAAAATCAAAGCAAGGGCTATAGAGGAAAGCTTGAAAACGGCAATGCCCAAGTGATCCTTTGTACTGGCAATGAAGAATTCTGAGATGACATTTCAAAGATATGGATAAACTCGGGATCATTGATATCAATAATAAAGTTGATAGCTTTCTATAAATTGAAATTACCCCTTGGAAGAAGTATGCTTTAGCCTTTGAGCCACTTATTAATTTAGTAGTAATTTAGCAGAAAGTGTACAGAAAATCACCTAACTGCTTCACAAATGTTTAGGAGAAAAAAATAAAAATTACATAAAAGTAGATCAATAAGGCATTTTTTCCCCAGAAACCCAAGGATTTCCATCATATCCATTCTATATTGACATTTTCACTTCGAGAATATCACAAACACTGATGCACATAATAATGCTTCTGAATAGATTAAAAACACTTCTTTCTTTTAAGAAGTCAGGGAAATAAACTGTACATTTAACAATGCTTACATGCTAAAATAATAAAATAATAATTTGAAATAAAATGAACACTTTAGCACCTAGAAATTTTCTTTTATCCACAAGACCTAGTTATTCTAGGAAACAAACAGCAAAAACAAGCAAACAAATCTGCTCTGAGGTACAAGAAGTTCATGAATTTAAATAACAATGTAAAGTTATAGCACAGGAGATGTTATATGGTATAAATAATTGTACTCAGTTGTAGAAAAATAGGGAATGTGAGACGTGGGTTATTGAAAATAAATGCCATGTATCTTACCCATCCTATTCATATATACAGGTATCCCGTGTGTGTGTGTGTGTGTGTGTGTGTGTGTGTGTGTGTATGTGTATACTGGGTCTGACCAAATGCACTTTGAGATCCTGGAAGGCTAAGAGGATGTCTACATTATTTATATCCCACACAATACCCCAACAGCTACTTGATCTTCATAGGCAACAAGGTGTTTTGTTGACTGCATTCCCCTGCACTGAATATTGACATTATCAGATTTAACAAAGTGATTAAATGACAAAGAGCTCTAACACAAATTTTTTAGACTATAAATTCACTGTTAGCGGAATTAGGCAGATTCTATATTTCAAGTAATGCTTCCCAACTTTATTTATCACATTGGTCTAATTAAACAATGTGGGTCCAGAGGAGTAAGCACTGGTTTCATAACTCAATAATCTTATCATAAGAAGATTTTACAAAACACTTCATTAAGATTATAACCTCCCCTAAAGCTCTTTGATCTAATAATTTAAAATATGCACATTATATAAATAAACTCCTTGACAAAATATAATCTATATAAAATTTTTTAAATTGCAGGTAAATTTAAATCCCTGGGAGCATTAAAAAATGCTAGAATTTATGTATCGAAATTCTCCTGCTAAGCAACAAAATGAAGCATCTTCGGATGGAAATAAACAATTTCACTCTCAGGTACAGTAACATGTGACTAATGGCTTTAAAATAGCAACCAGCTTCGCAATAACCAAAGAAAGAAATTACTGCAGCACTAATCCACAAAATGTAGCTGATTTGATACTGCCTTCTCCAATATCTCCAATATCTCGCACATCTTAAGATAAATCCACTATACCCTGTTTCGATTGAGGGGAAAAAAGAAAAAAAACAACATTAGAAAACCCAACCCTCCATACACACAAAAGAACCAGCTTTTGGTTCTCAAAAGCTGGACCACTTTAGGTTGCTAAGATCACCAGGCTCTGTACTTGCTGTTCTTGCATTCTGTGTTCTGGTCAGCATCCATTTTGTGGGGATGGGATGCACTCAGGAAGCTTCCTTAATTTAGTTCCTTTCATCTGAAGATTTCAAAAGATTTGCTGATGGCTATTATTTATAGTGGCTGAATAAATGGGAGCACTGAGCCAATGGGAGGCTATAACCATTCTATAAATGAATTACAAAGCAGTACTATCTTGTTAAAACAAGTCAGGATGTAGAACGTCTTAGGCATTCTGCTCTATTCTAAACCCATCTTCCATTTTTTAAAGCAACTTTCTCCATTTTTTTAAACTTTTCTCTAACATTTTTAGATGAAGAATGACCTCGCTCACTTGTTCAGACATGGAGTCACTGGCCCCTAATTATTTTCGAAGTGTAGCCCAGCTGATGTGCTACCTATGTGGGAATTCATAAGAAGGTGGGAGGGGTATATATGACATTATGACATGCAATTTGAATGTGCTTTAGCGTATAAATTGTACGGAGGGAAAAAAAGAAGAGAAAAACAAATCTTTAGACTGAAAAGCGATGGAAAAGAGAATAGAGGAAATTACTATTATGGTTAGAGAGTTAGAATATCTAAAAAAAAAAGTCTGTGGCAAAATAGTTTTGGATGGGGGCTGCTTAGAGATGAGGAGAAGGGATGTGTGCAAGAGGAAAAATATATAGTTAAAGATGGGAACTGGGGGGATATGACTTCTTATAAATACATTTAACACATTTTTCATGACTGAAATATCTATGAAGGCTTTTCAAAGTCATGGCTCCCACAACCAGGCCAATCATCTGAATCACCTAAAGAGCATTCATAAATCAACTCTCATTGTGTGCTCCCTGAAGATACTGATTTATTAGATCTGTCTTAGAGTTCAAGAACCTAAACAATATTTTTCAAAGATTCTGTGCTGAATCTGAAAGTATAAATGCTTTAAAAGATCTAGCTTCCACCATGGCCAACCCCTAAGAAGCAATTCCAGCTCTGGGAATAGCACATACTTGACTCGTTCCCATCCACTGTCATGAAGAAAGTCATGAAGAAAGTCAATTTAAAATAGGAACTGAGGAAGCAATGGGTCTTTCCAGGTATCAGAAGCAACACTCAAGACTGTTTTTTTGCTGTTAATATACCTGCATGGTCTTATCTTGAGATGCCATTTGGTTACTGGCCTCGATTTTGCTCCCTGCTTTTTTCATGGCTTAAACTCTTGGAAAGTGACCCCAGTGTAGCCAGTTGGAGCCCCAGATCCTTTATCTGGATCCGTAGGTGGTTCCATAGTCTGCCCGCATTGCCAAGTTTGTCCATAGCTTTACTTTCTATTAATACTGACCTCATGAATCTAAAAGGTACAGAATCCAATAAATTTTGATCAAACTTTTACCAGTATGTCTTAGGCTTTCTCTCACAGAGCACCACTCCTCACTCATACTGACTGTCAATTCAGAACCAGTGAACAATGGCTTAGTGATTTTGTCAGAAATTACTTCAATCAAGAAGAATTTTTAATCACATCAATGATATTCTATTCATGTTTTTAAAGAATGATCTTTGCACTGAATCAGAAACATTGGTGTCCTTGTTTTTTTTTTTGTTTTGTTTTTTAAAGATTTTATTTATATGTTTGACAGAGAGACATACAGCAAGAGGAAACACAAGTAGGGAGAGAGGGAGAGGGAGAAGCAGACTCCCCAGTGACCAGGGAGCCTGATGCAGGGCTGATCTCAGTACTCCGGGATCATGACCAGAGCCGAAGGCAGATGCTTAACCCACTGAGCCACCCAGGCGCCCCCACTGGTGTCCTTATTAAGATGCACCTTCTCAGGCTGCATAACTTACTGAATTAGAATCTATGTGTGGAGTAGTAAGGAATCTGTATTTTGAAACTAAGTTCTGAAAGGCAATTATTATGTACATTGAAGTCTGAAAATCACTGGAAAGCAAAGTGGTCATTTAATTAATGGAACAATTACTGACTTCATTAATTGATTCCATAAACAATTAACTGCCTTTCATGTGCCAGATACTCAATAGGCTTTGGGAGCCTAAAGATGGTTTGGAAAGAATGTATTTCATTTTGATAGGAAAGACAGACAAGTCAATAGATGATTGAAATAGAGCCTGAATAGGTGTTATGATAAGTAAACACAGGGCCCCCTAAGCACATAGAAGGGTTGCCCCACTTGGTTCCGGTGATTCTAGAAAGTTGTTGTTTGACAGCCGCGTGCGAGTTTGCTTTATTGAACTGCCAGTTGCCAGGTGTTTGCTGTGTGCTTTATAAAATGTTTCTTTACATTCTTTCCAGCAAGCCCACAGTGCTCTTTATTGTACAACCTTTTTGCATTTAGGTATTTTTAAATTTTTTTGAAGATTTTATTTATTTATTAGAGAGAGACTACAAGCAGGGGAGGAACAGAGGGAGAAGCAGACTCTTTGCTGAGCAGGGAGCCCAATGAGGGGATTGATCCTAGGACCCTGGGTTTAGGACCTGAGCCAAAGGCAGGCACTTAATTGACTGAGCCACCCAGGCACCCCCAGATATTTTAAAAGAGCATAATTTTTGAAATTGAAAATGATTGTGTTCCCATGTAACTTAAATCAAACAGAAGAGTTATGTTAAGACAATCAAAATGCTTGACCTCTATTTTTGTTGCTGCTCAGTGAGTTGCTATATGATGTTTTGAGATAATATAATTGAGTTGATAATCTTTCATAAACACAGCCTTATTAAATTTTTAATTCATGTAATTAGCTAGGGATAAATTACCCTACTGGCAAAATATACATGAAAATTATTATGTGAAGAAGAATAAGAAGAATTATAAAAACCAAATACCTGAACTATACATAATTTGTTGCTAAGTTTGTCCAGATGTCAGGTTATGTGAGGTTTTAGTAAATATGGACTATTTTAATACAATATATACAACACTATATAAAGATTAAGTTTTTATATTATATCACGTAAGTGACAGGAAATCTAATATTTATTTTTTAAAGAGTAAAAGTAAAACCCACTTTTTTTTTAAGTGTGAGAAGCCCACGGTCATTCATTCAAACAATATATTTTTCTCTCTAATATAATGTAAGCATGATGAATATACCATAGATTCTGCCCAGAGTCCACGGTGTTATCAAGGAGGTAACATGGGTGGATACATGCCTGACAGTTACACTGAACCAAATGTGCTATTAAAATATTAAATATCATGTTGTACATAAAATATTTAAAATACTGTGTTTATGCTATGTAGAATGAACAACAGCCAATGCTAAAGAGAACACAATATGAATCTCCTTATCTTGAGTCAGCTGGATGAGGCAAAGACATACACATTATAATTTCAGTTAAAGTAAGGTAGATGTCAAAAGGAAGTATAAGCAAAGAGCTCCAAAGCGGATGAGACCGACTTTAGACGGAGTCATAAGGAAAGGTATTGTGGAGGGCAGGGGAACTGAGATGACACTTATCACTGCTACTTATTAAATACAATGATAATAACAACAACGTTCATTATTGCTACCACTTACTGAGTGCCTTCTATTAACAAGCCACTCTACTAACTGCTAGGCTAATAAGTTCTTATTTAATATCCCCCTATTTGAACTGGATGTTACTCTCCCCATTTTCTAAGTAAAGAAATTATAGTTAAGAAAGTTTAAGAAATTTTGCCAATTTTGCCATGTATTTTCTGCCACACTGGCCCATTAGCACTGCTCTAAAGACTGTACCTAAATACAAACAAAATCTGTGAAAATAGGAATGTGTTCAGATGGGTTATTGGTTTTCAGCCATTCGATGATGTAATCTACTAAATGGATCTAATGAAAGCATGGAATCTTTCTCCCTGGCAAAGTACCTATAAACACGTTGGCTTACAACTTTTAAAAGTACCCAGGAATCTGGGAAGAGAATGTGACGAAAACTAGAACCTCATCTCTGAGTTGTAATCCATGAAATCAGAGCATTCACTGGTTCTCTCGGGTCTCTGGAATACTTTTATCTCAGGATTGGGGTCCCAGCAGAGGATGGCAGTCAATTACGAGAGGAACTTCCTCTGTAATGTGTCTTTGCCACCTCAGACATTTACTCTCCTCCTTTCTCTGCAACCAGCACATCCTGTGGGCACCATCATTGAGCTTCTCTCCATGGCCACCACCACTAACACATGGCTTCCATCATGTGGCCTATCCATTGTTTTCTTGCCACCAGTTTTTCTTCCACTCTGGTCCATACTCTACACTGCCTTAAGAGTATTTTTCTTATAAAAGAGTTTACCACTCCTTTATTTAAAAATCTCATTTGCTTGCTTTTTACACTAATTACCAGAACTTCTTAGCAAGGTATGGGTCACTCCATATTCCCAAAGGTGGGCCCCAACCTCACTTCTCTTTCCGAAAAAACAAACAAGCAAATGCCCATTCATTATCTTTATTATATTCATTTATATTGGTTTACTTTTATTTTTTCCATCATTTTCCTATAAACTCCCACTCATACTACTAGAGCTAGCTCACATACTATCTTCTCTGTGAAGCCTCCACCAACTTCCCCACTCACTCACTTGCATGACACTTTGTTCCAGCATTGCTGGCAGCAATGTTTTACAGGAATGGACCTGCTCTATGTAAGTCTGTTCTGCAGAGGTGAAAGGCTGAGGTCAAGGCGCACTGAGCCTTATATCCCAGTCGTCCAGCATAGTGTCTGCAATACACCCTGTGTTCAGTAAACAATTTTTTACTAAAGTGAATGAATGCTGAATGAATGAATAATCACAGAAGTTACACATTACTTCTAGAGCAGTTCTCAATGTGTTTTTTTTCTAGTTTGCTTTTATAAAATTTATTAGTGTTCACTTTCAATTATCACTTCCACCATGTCATTATCATTATTTTATTGTTAAAAGAATAAACACATACACACACACACACACGCACGCATGCATACACACACGCACACTCATCCCAGTACTGCACTCAGAAAATGGCCAACTTTACAACCAGCTGGTTGAGATATAATTACTTACAACATATTTGGCAGGCAAAAGAGCAATATATATACTTATATATGTATATATATTTCAAAACTGTTCAAGCTCTTGGAAGCAGCAATGTTTTTAGAAATTTGTCCACCATAAATAATTATTTAATTCTAATATTGCTTAGTATAGACTTAGTAAAGCCTTAAGAGATATGTAATTTCTAACCAGCATGACAATATAGAAAAATATTCAATTACATGGGGAAATGTTAATTATATAATGTTAAGTGAATAATGAATTATAAAACAACACAGACATTAGGGATGACAGACACTTGACTAACAGATACATTGTGAAGTCTAGGAAGGCATTCAAAAGGAAACAACCCTGCAAAACAGATTAGAAAAATAAATGAAAAATGAAATAAAAGAAAATAAAATTAAAATGTATCACATAATCAATAATGGTGTGAAATATCATTCAATGTTTCATAATAAAATCAATTTAACGTCACATAAAGTAGATATCATGTTGTAGGCTACACAGAAGTAAAACAACTAGCATAAGATTTCTACTACATAAAAAGCTCTCAGAAATCAGGTCATGCTTCTTGTTTTTCCTGATCTCAGATAAATAATTTAATAAAAGGAAAGAAATGAAGGGTAAAAGAACCATTTTATTCCTTCCCAGGAATCATATTTTAAGGTCAAAATATACCTAACAATTTATAATGCAAGCACTATCTGTAAACAATTAAGAATCATTAAAATGTGTAATAAGCACTGGGAAGATGTATAAGTGGACCCCATGCTTGCCAAAATATATCCCTGTATATGTTGCAAAGCGAATCATATTTTCTAAGGTTAGAGATTTAAAATTGGTTATTATTTTCCCAAGCACTCAGTATAAAATTGTGTGTGGGTATGTGTGTGAATGCAAAAGTTTAATGGAAATATGCCCCACATGCTATAAAATTATAGCTGTATGATAAATGTTGATTTTTTTTTTAAGATTTTATTTATTTCCTTGACACAGAGAGAGATCACAAGTAGGCAGAGAGGCAGGCAGAGAGAGGGAGAAGCAGACTCCCCGCTGAGCAGAGAGCCCGACGTGGGGCTCGATCCCAGGACCCTGGGATCATGACCGGAGCCGAAGGCAGAGGCTTCAACCCACTGAGCCACCCAGGTGCCCCAATAAGTGTTGATTTTTATGAGAGCCCCCAGATAACTTTATATTGTTAAAATATACTAAATGAGGGATGCCAGGGTGGCTCAGTTGGTTAAACGGCTGCCTTCGGCTCAGGTCATAATCCCGGCGTCCTGGGATCAAGTCCCACATCGGGCTCCTTGCTTGGCAGGGAGTCTGCTTCTCCCTCTACCTCTGCCTGCCTCTCTGTCTGCCTGTGCTCGCTCCTGCGCGATCTCTCTCTATCTGACAAAATAAATAAATTTCAAAAAAAAATCTTAAAAAAATATACTAAATTATTTTATTCATTCATTCTTTCATTTATTCATTCAATAACATATGGATAAGGGCCCAATACATATCAATAATGTGCTAAGCTTGCTAGTAACTAAGATACTTTTACCGCCCTCATGGATCCCAAATTGGAGTGGGTAAACAAAATAATCATACATATTTACATGGTATTAGGGAAATTTATGGGGGAGCGGAGGAAGTGTCAGAGAACTGAAATGATTTGGACTTTAAATTTTGAATTAGGCTGAGTTGATGGAGAGAAAACCAGGGACCCAAAAGAGAAAGCAAGAGCAGAGACAGTAGGTGCAAAGGAGACTTTGGATAGTAAGAGTGAAGGGTCCTTTGTATCTGGCTTCGTGTTGACCCAAAGAACTACAACAGGTAACACGGGAAAACATGGTCAAGGGTGAACAGAACACATACCAATGGATTTTCATTTTATCCCATATAATGAAGAGTCAGAGAATGTTTTCATTTGTTAGTTTGTTTGCCACAGAATGTTTTTATTGTTTGCTCGCTTATGTAGTAGACAGGTAAGTAGGTAGGCTAGAGGACTGGCTGGTTGGCTAGACAGCTGCTGATTTTAGCAAGGAAATCAAACAAGCAGAAAATTTGGAAGAATAGCCAAGAGCAATAAAGATGAACTGGCCAAAACTACCATGATAGTCACTATGGCCATCAATTAAATACCTTTTTTTTTTTTTTTTTTTTTTTTGCCTGCTGAGTATATAGTGACCCTTAACCAACTTTGCCACCCAGGTACCTTGTAAACAAAGGCTTTCAAGCTCAGTTTAATAATAATACAGCTGCCTCAAATTATCAAAATTGATTATTATATTATTCCAATGTAATTGGGACAATGTGATTAGTATAAATTGATACTTCTCCAACTTTTAAAGCATTTTTTAAAGTTTTTTTTAAAGATTTTATTTATTTTATTTGACACAGAGAGAGATCACAGGTAGGCAGAGAGGCAGGCAGAGAGAGAGGGGGAAGCAGGCTCCCTGCTGAGCAGAGAGCCCGATGCGGGGCTCGATCCCAGGACCCTGAGATCATGACCTGAGCCAAAGGGAGAGGCTTAACCCACTGAGCCATTTTTTAAATGACTCTAAAGACTAGAGTCATTTTTTAAATGACTCTAAAGACTTTAAAAGACTACATGTCTTTTTTCTATTTCTATATTTCTATTTTTCTATAAACCACCCTGGTTTATACCCTTTGCTCAGATCAAGTTAAGTAACAACCAAAAGAAGAAGAAGAAGAAGAAGAAGCAGTAGCTATAGGTAACTTTATCCTTATTTGAAATTCATAAAAATACAAATTACCAAGACATTATGATTATTTAAAATTTTTCTAGGGATGCCTGGGTGGCTCAGTTGGTTAAGCGGCTGCCTTCGGCTCAGGTCATGATCCCAGCGTCCTGGGATCGAGTCCCACATCGGGCTCCTTGCTCGGCAGGGAGCCTGCTTCTCCCTCTGCCTCTGCCTGCCACTCTGTCTGCCTGTGCTCACTTCCCTCTCTCTGACAAATAAAAAAAAAAAAAAATTTTTCTATGTAACAGAAATGCTAAAACTACAACCCAAATGTGTACATCCTGTTGCTTTTCATTGGACTTTGGCTTCAGTTACCAAGTAAATAGATCAAAAAGTTATGACTTAGATGTTGATCAGCACATTTTAAAGAAGTTAAAGAGCACTGTTGAACTTGGCATAATGTAGAAACTATTTACAATACTACTCTTGAGAGTTTTAAAAGTCCTTAACTTTGGCAAGACCATTATATAGAAGAAGGAAACATATCCTTTAGGATTTCTAACTTTTTATTCTACATTTTGTAATTGTGGTCCAACTAACTTAAATATAGCAGTGGAATAGGGAATGAGTACCAACTACTGACTGGGTAAGTAGAGAGTATGTTCAAAATATGTTGTCATATCTACCAGGGACTATAATAATTTTCTTGGATGTGTTCTGCATCTAATTAAAATGACATTTTCTACTTGGGTGAATAAGTTTAATAATAAGACTCAAAACTCAACTTGAATTTTGCTAATATTAGCTGTTAAAATGGGCACTCTTTTACTGGCTGAGACATTTTTTCTCTCATGGTAGTGCAGAGTTAAGGTGATATGTTGGTATTTATCCTATGGAGAATGATATGTACACATAGGTATAAGGCCTTCATTCCTAGGAATATGTAGATAAACTAGGAAAGAAAATAAGATAACCAGTAGAGAATTAAAAAAAAAAAAAGCCACTAGAGGAACAATTCCAGAAGATTAACTTAAAGGAAATTGAAAATAATATAATGTGGATAGCTCCATTTTCCAGAGCCTGGAGGAATATACTAAATACTGATAAAATAAGACAGTACAGTCATTTAGCAAGACAAGTCATTCAGTAAAATACTAGCAACAACAATGCCCACTCATTCCTGATCTGCTGTATTAAATGGTCATGACAGTCTATAGTATGTCAGACATGAACTCTTGTTTTTGCCATTCTGTCTGCCTATGGCTGGCATTTATTAAACATACAGAAATCATTTAGGGAGTTCTATTAAGGGACACACACATACACACACACACACACACACACCCTCTCTCTCTCTCTCTCTAACTTAAACTACTGAACACTTATCTTCTATTTAACTGAGTTAGCTGTAAGTTACACTGTTTCCTGATGTTAACAAGAACTCACAGGGGCGCCCAGGTGGCTCAGTTGGTTAATTCGGCTCCAGTTATGATCTCACGGTCTTGGGATCAAGCCTTGCATCATGCTCCCTGCTCAGCGGGGAGTCTGCTTCTCCCTCTCCCTCTGCTGCTCCCCATGCTTGTGCTCTCATTCTTTGTCTCTCACTCTCTTTCTCAAATAAAGTTAAAAACAAAAAAAAACCAAGAACTTACAAATAATAATCAACCTAACTAGTTAAAATTACACATCTGTGAAAAATATAAACTCAAATCAGTTGACTAATGCTCAATTGAAAATGAAATCATAGAATAAACTCTTATTATTAATGTTAAAATATAACTATTATATCCAGTTCAAAGAGTAAATCGTTTGGAGTTATTCCAGGCTTAGTCAGTAGGGTGCCATGGGCATTTAATCTAAAATATGCTTCTTGACCCTGAGGAAAAAAATCAGTAAAGTATTAGTTGAGGCACACCAGTTGATTCTGTGAAGCTCTACACAGAGTCTTACATAATGTCCTCAACAATTAGGAGGGAAACCAATTGATCTTATGATTAATTTGAGCTACACAGAATGCACATTTAGGTCAAAGAGTGAATACTGGGTTTGACATTGACCAATTTAGCTATCTACATGGATCAAATTAAACAAGTAATTGCCAGCATGTGGACATATCAGACTGTGAACTTGTATCTATTAATCTGGCTTTATTTGGAAGGTCAGCTATTAAATCTGTGTAATCTTCTTACCTCAATATATGGCTGAACTTCTGGGATTTGCTTTGTTGGAAGTCCTAGGTAAACATAAAAGGTAGCTCCAAGTAAAAGCGGCAATTTACTTGCCTGGAGAGTACAAAATTTGAGTGACTATGGTGAGGAAGGAAAAAAATGCAATTTCTATGTCATTGGAAAAATTGCTTATTCAATACTCCAAACCAATGTTAATGTTTCTACCTTGAAAATGAAATAAGGGGGCGCCTGGGTGGCTCAGTGGGTTAAAGCCTCTGCCTTCAGCTCAGGTCATGATCTCAGGGTCCTGGAATGGAGCCCCACATCGGGCTCTCTGCTCAGCGGGGAGCCTGCTTCCTCTCTCTCTCTCTCTCTGCCTGCCTCTCTGCCTACTTGTGATCTCTGTCAAATAAATAAAGTCTTTAAAAAAATAAAAAAGAAAGAAAATGAAATAAGGAGTCAGAGAACTGGAACCATTTTACTAGTTAATACTTACTTATACTGAATAACATAGAGTTTGAAATTAAATATTAAAATAGTTCCTGAAAACTGCTTCAAATATGTTTACTATGTAGAATGTAAAATTGTAAAAGAACATGGAATAATCTTTTAAAGTTTACCATACATTGAAGATTTTTTAAAAATCCAAGCAGAGCCATATTCTTTCAGAAATAATGTCTCCTTCATTGATTATATAAAATTAGAAATCACCAGGAGTGAACTCCAGTATAGCTAAACATCCAGGACATAAAGGTTTGAGGAGATGTCATAAGAAAGTTTCAATGACAGGGCATCTAAACAGCATCATTAATTTGAATGGCAGGGAATAGCAAGTATCTGACAACCAAATAGCCAAAGAATAATCTATCTGCTTCCAGCAAAGTTAAAAGAAACTTCTTTTTTTCCCACTCAGCCAAAGGCAGGTAAAAGCAACATAAATCTTAGAACATATATGACCATTCATTTGATTTAGATAGTTTAAGTGGTGACTTGACAGCAGGAAGTTCAGAGAATCACTACAAGTCCCTTCCATTTCCGATTATTTTTCCCTAATATAAATTCATTATAGCATAAACTTATAATAATTATTTATGTTCTTAAAATATATTATCTGCCTATGTTAATTTATCACATTCTCTCTCTTATGAAGTCCTATTTTTTAAAGTAGTGTAAAAAAGTTGCTTCCCCTCCAAAAATATCACCACTTTGAAGTTTATAGTGATTAGAGAATTGTATATCTTTGATTATTAGACACAACAGAATGGCAAGAAATTTCTCAGAATGAATTTCATAAAAGGTGAAAACAGAAAGTAATGGCCCTTATTTACCCATGTCACTTAATGGCCTAATATGGAGAAGTTCCAATGAGGTGCTGAGAAAATCATCACATGAAACAATTTGTAAGTAATCTAAGCATCAAAACAAATTAGTTGGCCTGAAATTTTTAAATCTTAAAACTTCATACATTTCCATAATTAAATATCATGGGATGTATGGTATTTAAATAAATTTTAGTTTATCAAGGATACACTGATACATGATAAAGAGGAAAGAAAGTACATAAAACATTGCAAACAATATGTAAAACTTTCTAATAGTATGTATGTACATTTCACCTGCTTAAAAAGAAATGAGAAGTATGGGTGCCTGAATGGCTCTGTTGGTTAAGTGTCTGTCTTCAGCTCAGGTCATGATCCCAGGGTCCTGGGATGAGTCCTGAATCCAGCCCTGCAATGGGCACCCTGCTCGGCAGGGAGTCTGCCTCTCCTTCTGACCCTCCTCCTGCTCTTGCTTGCTCTCTGTGTCTCTCTCAAATGAATAAATTTAAAAAATTAAAAAAAAAAAAAAAGGAAATGAGAAGTCAAAGCATTTTTTTAAAAAAGATTCTGTTTATTTATTTGACAGGCAGAGATCACAAGCAGGCAGAGAGGCAGGCAGAGAGAGAGGAAGGGAAGCAGGCTCCCTGCTGAGCAGAGAGCCCAATGTGGGGCTCCATCCCAGGACCCCGGGATCATGATCTGAGCCGAAAGCAGAGGCTTTAACCCACTGAGCCACCCAGGTGCCCCGAGAAGTCAAAGCATTTTTAGATGATACTAAGAAATTCTCTTTCTGAAGATATCTAAGCCTAAGAGTTGAAGTTAAAGAATTTTGAATGACTTTTTGGTGCCAATAAGATGGAAGAAACTAATACATTGCTTTCTCTGAGGCTGGCACAGTGCTAGGCTATGAATAAACTGGTATCTGATTAAAACGTTTAATAAGGTCCCAGGATAAAAGATCAGTGTACAGAAATCCATTGCATTCCTATACACTAATAATGAAGTAAGAGAGAGAAATTAAGAAAGCAATCCCATTTATAATTGCACCAAAAATAATATAATACCTAGGAATAAACTTAATGAAGGTGGTGAAAGACCTCTACTCTGAAAACTATAAAACACTGATGAAAGAAATTTAAGATGACACAAATGGAAAGATATTCCAAGTTCATGGATTGGAAGAATAAATATTGTTAAAATGTCCATACTACCCAAACAATCTACAGATTTAATGCAATCTTTATCAAAATACCAACAACAGTCTTCACAGAACTAGAACAAACAATTCTAAAATTTGTATGGAACCCCAAAGGACTCCAAAGAGTCAAAGGAACCTTGAGAAAGGAAAACAATGCTGGAGGTATCACAATTCCATATTTCGAGTTATTCTACAAACTGTCCTAATCAAAATAGTATGGTACTGGCACAAAAACTGACACATCAATCAATAGAGCAGCATAGAAAGCCCAGGAATCAACTCATAATTATATGGTTAATTAATCTTTGACAAAAGAGGCAAGAATATGCAATGGGAAAAAGAGAGTCTCTTCAACAAATGATGCCAGGGAGACTGGACAGCTAGCTACATGCAAAAGAATGAAAATGGACCACTTTCTTACACTATATACAAAGATAAACTCAAAATGTATTAAGGACCCAAATGTGAGACCTGAAACCATAAAAACCCTAGATGAGATCTACAGAGAGTCATTTTTCTGACATCAGCCATAGCAACATTTTTTTAGATATGTCTCCTGAGGCAAGGGAAATAAAGCAAAACTTAAACTACTGGGATTACATCTAAATAAAAAGCTTCTGTACAGGAAAGGAAATAACAAAACTAAAAGACAGCCTAATGAATGGGAGAAGATATTTGTACATGATACATCCAATAAAGAATTAGTATCCAAAATACATAAAGAACTTACATAACTCAACACCAAGAATCGAGTAAAAAATGGGCAGAAGACATGAACAGACAGTTCTCCAAAGAAGACAAATATATGGCCAACAGACACATGAAAAGGTACTCAACTTTACTCATCATCAGGGAAATGCAAATCAAAACTACAATGAGATATCACCTCACAACGGTCTGAATGGCTAAAATAAAAAACACAAGAAACAACAAGAATGTGGAGAAAAAGGAACCCTCAGACACTGTTGGTAGGAATGCAAACTGGTGCAACCCTTATGGAAGACAGTATGGACAAGTTCCTAAAAAAATTAAAAATAGAACTACCCTATCACCTAGGAATCACACTACTGGGTATTTACCCAAAGAACATGAAAACACTAATTCGAAAGGATATATGCACCCCTATGTGTACTGCAGCATTATTTATAATAGCCAGATTATGGAAGAAGTCCAAGTATCCATTGACAGATGAATGGATAAAGAAGATGTGGTGCATTAATGAAATATTATTAATATATAGGAGTATTTATATTAACTATATAGAATATATATAATGGGATATTATTCAACCATAAAAAAGTATGAAATCCTGCCATTTGCAACAACTTGGATGGAGCTAGAGAGTGTAATGCTAAGCCAAATAAATCAGTCAGAAAAAGACCATATGATTTCACTCATATGTGAAATCTAAAAAGAAGAAAAAAAAAAAAAAGCAAAGGGGGAAAAAAAAAAAGACAGACAAACCAAAAAGCAGACTCTTAAACTATAGAGAAAAAATTGGTGGTACCAAAAGGGATGTAAGTGGGGGGATGGGTGAAATAAGATGATGTAGAGTAAGAGTACACTTATCATGACGAACATTGAGTAGTATATAAAATCACTAAGTTATTATATTGTATACCTGAAATTAATATAATATTGTATGTTAACAATAATGGAATTAAAATAAAAACACTCTATAAAATTTTTTAAAATAAATAACATATTGATATCCACTTTATTTCTCCCCAAAAGTCTGATAATTACATGCCATTATCCCTATTTTTTAAATATATGTAGACTATGGCTCACCAAAATGAAATATTGTGCAAGGGCACATAGTAAATTCTATGAGATGGGACATGAGCTCAAATTAATTCAAAAGGTCTGGATATTTTGGACAGTTCAAAAAAACAAAAGTAGAGGAAATGAGGTTATCGAATCTACTCTATTAACTTTCATTTTTCATGTGCAGTGTCAGATATCTGCTCTGTGCTATTTGGAGAAAAAAGTGAAAGTAATAGAGTATGGTAATAGATATGTAATTTTATATGCTCACTAATGTTTGGTTTAAACGTATATTCTTACCCCTGGACTTTATATAGTAAACAGGAAAGTCTATACGGCAAAGAGTTGGAGTAATAAGGTATTCCTCAATTCTATGATATGGATAGTTACCCATTTTTGTATCCTAAACACAGCAGTGATGTGAGATAAAAACAATTAGCTCTGGGCCCATGAACTAACCGCTTGTAAACACTGTAGGAGCAAAAATGATGCTTCTGAGAGTTCTGGCAGAGGAATTCTGGACTAGCAAAAGAATCAGCTCAGTTAAAGAAAGGGTTTTGTAAGTCATTGACCTGGGTTTTGTTGTGATAACTAACTTTACATAAAGAACAAATTAGCAAATACGAGGACAAAATTACTCATAACATCCAAATAATGACTCTGGAAACTATTTTTCCGTCTGACTTTGAAGAGATTTCCTCTCTCTTTTTTTTAATTTTTAAATTTTTTTAATTTTTATTTATTTGTCAGAGAGAGAGGGAGAGAGAGCTAGTGAGCACAGGCAGACAGAGTGGCAGGCAGAGGCAGAGGAAAAAGCAGGCTCCCTGCCCAGCAAGGAGCCCGATGCGGGACTCAGATCCCAGAACTCTGGGATCATGACCTGAGCCGAAGGCAGCCAGGCAGCCGCTTAACCAGCTGAGCTAAACAGGCACCCGGAGATTTCCTCTCTTAAGACATTCTGTTTGCGGGGCACCTAGGTGGCTCAGTCAGTTAAGCATCTGCCTTCAGCTAAGGCCCTGATCTCAAAGTCCTGGGATGGAGCCCCCTATGTGGCTCTCTGCTCAGCAGGGAGCCTGCTCCCCCCCACAACCCCCGCCTGCCTACTTGTGATCTCTGTCAAATAAATAAATAAAATCTTAAGAAAAAACAAACAGACAGACAAAAAAACATTCTGTTTGCTATAACCAAGTTTTTGATATTGGATATTCTGGATACTTGATATTTGGATGCATTTGGTGAGTCAGGAAGAAAGGGCAACCAACATCTTTCACTTCCAATCAACAAAGATTTTAAATTTGAATTATTCAGGAAGTGATGAATGATATATAGAGATGATACATGTCTATTTTTGAGTAAGTTAAAAAAATGAACAATGATATACTTACATATTGATAAACAAAATGAAGAAAACTAAGAATCATAATTATCTCTTAGCACTACATTATTTAATAGTATATCTTAAACATACAAATAATTTTTATCTAATTTCTGAGGAAAGTATATGGTATAGGAATTAAATGGAATCTCTATCTAGTTCCACTCTAAAAGAACTGTGTGACCTAAGAAGATTCAGTTTACTTGAAGACTCAGTTTACTTATCTGTGAAATAGAAATAATAAGTGTACGTCTCTCATAGGGGTACTGTGAGGATCAAGTTAGATAACCTATGTGCATGCCAACATGTGTTAAGTTCCCTGTGAGTGACAGAAATGGTGATGATTATCATCAGAATCACCATAACAAAATTTGTGGCCATAAGCAGGGAGTATGTCATTTTTGAAACTGATTATGTCTTATGCGTTTTTATATTTCCATTACTAGTTAATGTAACACCTTACATTTATGAAACCAAGTAAAAGAAAAGCAATACAAAAAGTATTTGGCTTGAGAAATTACTAAAAACATTTTTCAATTTATTAAAATTTGAAATTTAGAAATTACTAAAAACATTTTTGTTCATTTTCCCTCATTAATTAATGAGATTAAAGATTCTAGTGGAAAATTAGCATTTCTACCAATTATTCAATAAGGATGATGAACATAAGTTTATTATGAGATAAAAAGTCCAAAGTAGCTCTCTTCCCTTAATGGCTAACCAAGGGAATTTCTCATGATTCCACTTCTGGAAGTTGAGAAATGCCCACACTCAAAATAAAGGTTTGAAAAGAGCTCCCTATAAAGGTTTCTATAACCCAGAATAGGCTTGAATTGTTTCTATATTGTATAACTGTATTTAAACATAAACATAGGTTAAATACTCCCCATGCTTATAATTGTGAACCTAAAATATGCTACAATTAATGCTACAATTTAAATACAACAAAACTATAAAACCAATAAAAATCAGTTTAAAGTTCTGAATTAAATTAATAAGTTAATATAAAGAATGGTTTCTAAGTGAAACAATCTTTAGCAATTTGAAATGTGAATAACAGCTAAACCATGAACCTTTTACATTCAGCAAGCCCATCCTAACAAATATACTACATAAAGATCATTTTCCCATCACTTTCCATACTAGACAATGTAAAAATCTTCTTTCAATGGCGTGGATTAATTTGCCATCTCTTTAGTGAAAATGCATTATTTATGGACTGTGTGTTTCTGTTCTTTTCTCAGTAGCCCTAGACAATTAAATACAATAGGGTACCAAAATGTTTATACATACAAATTCCAAAGTGAGAAGTAAAATCTAGCAATAGAATATGTATATATTAAATAAGAGGCTTATACTTATATTTATTTTAGATTATCACCAAAAAGATATCACTCATTGCAAGACAAAATTATTGCAGCGAATACACACATCTCTAAGAATATATGCATGGATAGCCCATATATGTAGCTTTGTTCTAGTTCATCTGGACTGGTTTCCATGGAGGAATCTCCATTGGGTTATGATTCTTGCTTTCAGCTTGTTCCCATTGATTTAAAGTCTTTTAATTTCCACCTTTTATTTTCTACCTGTCCTTTTATTTCCAAACTTCCTGACTCAGGACTAGCTCTGGTTCTCTTTTGTCTCCCTCCTAAAACTACAAGCCAGTATTACCCACACTCCTTTTACATCCTCTTTTACCCCAGCCCACGAGAGACCCAGGGCCCTGGCTTGCTGAGCAGAGATTTATGTTTATGCACACATTTGTTCATCCAGCATATACTGGGCATCTTTTTTGTACAACACCACATGTCGGTACTCGGAGGAGGGCAATGGATTATCCAGATATTGTTGGGCCAAAATGTCTCCTACTAAACTCTCATTTGCATCAGCAGGTAAATTTCACTGATGATAGAGAACTCTATGCAGCTGAATTTAAAAGCTGGCTTTTTACTGTATGTTAATTAATTGAATTTAAATTAAATGAAATTAAAAAAATAAAGGTGATATCCAGGAAAAAAAAGTCGGTTTTTATTCAATGATAGAAAAATACTTCTCTAAGGGCAGAGCTTAATTTCTAAATCACCATAAAATTTTCTATGTCACCAATACTTTATCAGACACATCAAACTTCCATTTTCCCATAAATAATTAGTAAACACTCAAACAGTAACCCACTTAACAAAAAAAAAATTAAATATATCAAAACTTTAAAAATATAAACACATTTATAATAATCACCTTTTATGGGAAACAGGCAACAGTTAATACATATACATCAGAATTCCAGCCTAAGGCTGTTGTATACTTTCTTTGATTAGATAAATCTATGTTGGTGACTGGTATTCATGTGTAATGATGACCAAGAGACCCTGTAAAATATATATTAGTGGTAGCAATAATAATACTTGTAAGAATAACCTTTTACCACCAGCATTTTATTAAGAAGGGCCAGAGCACTAACTTGGAAGAGGTTTATTTCTGTACCATAAAATTAAAATAAATAGAAGTTTCACTACTGTTAAAAAAGTAAATTCTTAACTGTTAAAGAAAGACAGTTAATAGAGAATATCCATTTAGTCCAACATCCGATAATCAAGGTTTTCCTATCCCTGTCATTCACAAAAGGACATTTGAAGAATTATTTTCCTAATCAATTTATAAAATACAATTTGGATTTCATGCTGCTTTCTTAATAGCTTCCATAATGAGAAGACACAGGGGTATAGCTATAAGGAGTACCATGTGCTTAGAAATTTAGTGCAAAAGTCTCTATTTGGTTTATGTAATGGCATATAGGCAACAATATAGTCACTCAAATTTAAAAATGATTTAAAAAACATTCTTCATAAAATTGTTTATCAGAATAGAAAACAATTAGAACTTTTGCCATTTTGGGCAATTTTTCCAAGTCATCATCTTTACTTCCTTTAATAGACAAAACAAAGTTACATAAACTTTGATTTATACCAAAACATTTTGACAGTAAGGTAGAAAATCTCATAAGTGACATATTTTAAATAAATATCACATGATATTAAATAAATATCACATGTCATTTAACTATTTCACAAATATTTATTAAGAATCTGCTATGTGGGGCGCCTGGGTGGCTCAGTTGGTTAAAGCCGCTGCCTTCGGCTCGGATCATGATCCCAGGGTTGTGGGATCAAGCCCCACATCGGGCTCTCTGCTCTGTGGACAGCC
Source organism: Taxidea taxus jeffersonii (assembly GCA_003697995.1). Taxonomy (NCBI): domain Eukaryota; kingdom Metazoa; phylum Chordata; class Mammalia; order Carnivora; family Mustelidae; genus Taxidea; species Taxidea taxus. The sequence goes on from ML101075.1 coordinate 84,845, forward strand.
TGCTTCCTCCTCTCTCTCTGCTTCTCTGCCTACCTGTGATCTCTGTCTGTCAGATAAAAAAAAAGAAACCCATACTTTAAAAAAAAAAAAAAGAATCTGCTATGTAGGGGCACCTGGGTGGCTCAGTGGGTTGAAGCCTCTGCCTTTGGTTCAGGTCATGATCCCAGGGTCCAGGGATCGAGCCCTGCATCAGGCTCTCTGCTCAGCAGGGAGCCTGCTTCCCTCTCTCTCTCTCTCTGCCTGCCTCTCTGCCTACTTGTGATCTCTCTGTCAAATAAATAAATAAAAAATCTTAAAAAAAAAAAAAAAGAATCTGCTATGTAGCAGACATTATTTTACCACGTGCTGGGAATTTAGCAGTAATCAAAACAAAATAAAAGTCCCTATCTTCAAGGAGCTTACATTCTAATGCAGAAAGAGAAATGATGAACAAGACAACAACAACAAAAAGTATATAGTATGTTAGACAGTGATTAAGTACTGAGAAGAAAAACAAAGCAATGGTGATGGACGTGGTGGTTTAGTTAATTTTGTTAGAATGGCCTCACTGGAAACACAACTTTGAATAAAGAAATGAAGTTGGTGAGGACAAAAATATCCTTTAATTATTGTCGTAAGTTCATTGTAGATGCTTATTAAAATAATGTAAGCAGAATATAATTCCTCAATAATTTCTCCTCCATTTCCTTCAAAACAAAACAAAACAACAACAACAACAAAAACTTCTGGAAAGCAGCATTAATATAAAGAATGTTAAGACAATATTAATAATATTAAGACGTGCCTCTTTAGAGGGGTGAAGAATAATCAAATGTTTCAGACAGGGGCGCCTGGGTGGCTCAGTAGGTCAAAGGCTCTGCTTTCGATTCAGGTCATGATCCCAGGGTCCTGGGATCAAGCCCTGCATGGACTCTCTGCTCAGCAGGGAGCCTGCTTCCCTTCCTCTCTCTGTCTGCCTCTCTGCCTACTTGTGATCGCTGTCAAATAAATAAATAAATAAAATCTTAAAAAATGTTTCAGACAATAGAGAAATTTGTTAAACTGTCAGAAATTGCCAGGAGAATAGAAATATAAATGGTTTCTATTTTTTAGGTTTAAAAAAAATTAAGAATGACAGGATCCCATAAAGATTTCTGAATTTCTAAGTATAGAAGAAATGGATGTCAATTCTGACTCTTTGGGCTTTTAAGAATTGCTAATTGATTACTAAAGATTATCTAGAACCGTATTTAACACATTTCATGACCTCTTCAGGGCCACCTCCTGTGGATCCCATTCAGCCCTGAAATATTTATTGATATCACCCTTCGATCTGAAGAGCCACTGAGGAGGAGGCAAGGAGACAGCAAACAGAGGAGGAAAGTGTGGGCAAGAGAAACTATTAACTTGGTGATGCATCGATCACACATGATCATGTAACACTGATCTCACAAATGGATGCAGAATAAACATAAAAATAAATATGACTTTTATTCTTGAGAATCCTGAGATATTCTAGTGTCTTCTTCTAAGCCAAAATCAGAGCGCAGTGACTCCTGAGGTAAATACAATACAAATGCTTCTGACTTTGTCTGTCCAACTACCAAACCTACATTTTAATGGCTGTGTCATTCTGACAGACTCCTGAGGCTAGACAGAAAAGGTGAGGCTTGCGCTGAATTTTTAGGATCAATACAAAGGAGTGTCAAACCAAAAATAATGTGTGCGCAGTCTTGGAATACAAAGAAGGCTGGATGGAATCAGGATCATCAGGTGGGCCCTGCACTCATTTCCAGTTGAGACTGAAAATAACTATGTGCTGGAATGAAAATAGCTCAATGCAGAACGACTGGAAACCAGTGCATACGCCAACTGAGCTATAATTGTGAAGAAAAGGAGAAACATATGAAAATACTGGTATAAGACTGATAAAACTGTGTGTATCAAGAACATTTTTCTTTCCTTAAAACCTTTAACGCAGTCTTTGGCTAGGCATAGCTCACAGTTCACTATTTCTAGCACATTAATGAGTCTACAAATGAAAACATCATATCCTTTGGAACCATGTATTTTTTTTTTTTTGCTGCATAAATTATTGGCTTTGATGGCTGTTTCTTACCAAGAATTTGGAAGAATTGAGTTATCTTTTTCCTGTGCCAATTCAGAAGTTAAATTTGCCCCTTTTTGGCATTCATCCACTTGCTAATTCTCCTTACACTGGAGGTAAATATGACTGGGGATGACTTGGATATTTCAAAAGCTGGAAAATCTGTCCATTCAATTAACATTTACTAAGCACCTACTTTTTTTTGGTCAGGCACTGATTCGGGCGCGAGATGTTCAGAAACACATTAGGGGACTCTCACATTCAAGTAACTCATTATTAACAAAATGGTAAGATTCACACTTTAACTAAAGTTGTGTACAAGTGGCTGTGTTTACACAAAGGAAAGAGTAACAAAAAAGTCTGGGAAGGTATAAGAGTCTGCTAGTTTTTCCTAAATACTCATCTTCCTTCTGCAAAAACAGAGTTTGGAATAGACATAAGCTAGCCCTGCTAAGACTACATGACCAGCCTTCTTTGCAGCTAGCTATGGCCACTAAGCCCATGTGATTTAAGTTCTGACTGCTTGAATGTGTGTGGCAGTGATATGAGCCAGTTCTGAATTTTGCTCTCAAAAGGGCTGGGAGTGTTATTTTCAAGCAAAGATTCACTGAGCCTATTACCTCTCTCTTTCCCAATATCCTTGAGGCAGAAAAATCAAAGATTTTGTGCATCTGTGTAAAAATGATTTGGATTAAGTCCCCTAGAGGATATAGTTTCAAGTCGTGTGTGGTATTGGCATAGCTGAACTAGCCTACCAGCCACATGAGTGTGCCATCTTGCATGTGGCCCCTTCAGCCCCCAGGAGAGATACCCCAGTTGGTATAGCATAGAGTTCCCCTGCTAAATTCTGCCCAAAGAACAAATGAATGAACAAAAGGAATGATTGTTGTTTTGAGTTAAAAAGTTTTGGAGGTAGTTTGTTATGCAGCAATAGACAATGGATACACATGTCCAGTTTAAAAAACAAAACAAGGGACGCCTGGGTGGCTCAGTTGGTTAAGCGGCTGCCTTCGGCTCAGGTCATGATCCCAGCGTCCTGGGATGGAGTCCCGCATCGGGCTCCTTGCTCGGCAGGGAGCCTGCTTCTCCCTCTGCCTCTGTCTACCACTCTGTCTGCCTGAGCTCGTGCTTTCTCTCTCTCTCTCTAAAAAAAAAAAATAAATAAAATATTAAAAAAAAATAAAAAACAAAACAAAACCGGGGCACCTGGGTGGCTCAGTGGGTTAAGTTAAGCCTCCTCCTTTGGCTCAGGTCATGATCTCAGGGTCCTGGGATCGAGCCCCACATCGGGCTCTCTGCTCAGCAGGGAGTCTGCTTCCCCTTCTCTCTCTGCCTGCCTCTCTGCCTATTTGTGACCTCTCTCTCTGTTAAATAAATAAAAATAAAATCTTTAAAAAAAAACCAAAACAGTCCTGGGGCACCTGGGTGGCTCAATCAGTTAAGCGTCTAACTCTTTTGAGTTCTGCTCAGGTCTTGATCTCTGTTTCCTGAGTTCCAGCCCTATGATGGTAAAAACAAAACAAAACAAAACAAAACAAAAAAACAAAACATGCACACACCAAAAAACCCACCAAAAAACAGTCCCATAAAAATTAATTTAAAAACATTAGTAAGTATTCAGGAGTTTCAGATGTATGCTAAATACATGTGTCACTGACGGAGGGGAGGGGAGTAATTTGTGCTGATGGTCCTAACAGTATCTAATATTGTAACACCATTTAATTTTTTTTTTTTTTAAGATTTCATTTATTCATTAGTTAGAGAGAGAGCGAGCACAGGCAGACAGAGAGGCAGGCAGAGGCAGAGGGAGAAGCAGGCTCCCTGCTGAGCAAGGAGCCCGATGCGGGACTCGATCCCAGGATGCCGGGATCATGATCTGAGCCTAAGGCAACCGCCCAACCAACTGAGCCACCCAGGCGTCCCTGTAACACCATTTAAATATTAACTTTGTTGACAGTCTTTTGCTTTCTGTTCATATTTATTCAGAAAAGTCATCAATGGGTATATAACTGAGAAGACAGACTGCAACATACATGAACTTTGTTACATTTTGCCACATGTAATTTAATCAAATTAGTAATGTAGATAGACCTTATCTCACTAACCTAGCCTTAGTTACACATAAGCAAGCTCGTGATTAAGATGGCTTGGAGGATAAAAGGAAGGGTGAAGTGCATTTCATCTTCTTAATAATTAAATATTATTTAATAGTGCCAGAGAAAGTCCTTTTAGTTAAGCTTTGCATTATATATTTTTTCTTATGATTTGAGTGTACAGGGGATAATATAGCACATGCACCAATGTGTGTGTGTATACATGTGTAGATATATACATATGTTTATAAGTATGTATTTTATACACAAACATACACACCAACTGTGGGGTCAAATGTTGCTTATCTGTTTATTTTTATTATTTTTTTTTAGAGATTTTATTATTTAGCTGAGAGAGGGAGCATGACAGAAAGAGAGCACAAGCAGGAGACAGAGGGAGAGGGAGAACCAGACTCTCCACTCAGCAGGGAGCCCAATCGGGGCTCCATCCCAGGACCCTGGGATCATGACCTGAGCTGAAGGCAGATGCTTAACTGACTGAACCACCCAGCTGCCTCTATTTTTATATATTCAAGAACGTTTTACTCAAGTCAAGTCCTGTCTCTTATTTTGCCAGTGTGTCAACAAGTAGTGAATTTGGTTGGTTGTTTGGTTTTTTTTTGTTGTTGTTGTTGTTTTTGAGAGGTGAGTGAATTTTGACTAAACTTTAGAGCACATGAATTTTAAAATTGATGAGTGTACTACATGTTTTCTCATACTTTTTAAAGGACCCAAATAGTTCAAATAATTACTATTTGCTAACCAAAAAGAAGAAAAACTTAACTTTAATATTATTCACAGATAGTGTTTATTTTCCTTAATTAAGTGAACCATTTAAGTACATTGATGACCATAATCTGCTACAAAGACAAAAAGGCAGTAAAGAATAAATGCAAGTACAAGAGCCATCTTTGTAGCCCGGATTCTGTGGGCTGATATGAAGTGGACAAGACAGAAAGAAAATCTGGTTGAAAAAAAAAAAAAAAAAAAAGATGGGGAGAAAGGAAAAGACAGAGAAATAGCTTAAACAATGCAATGAGAAGCCAAGGGAAAGTGAAGAGGGCTAAATAACATTCAAAACTAATTTCTGAACAATTCTGCAATATCTGAACCATTAAACTCACTTGAAATATTGTCTTCAAGAGAAACCATAGGGGTGCCTGGGTGGCAGGGTGGGTTAAGCCTCTGCCTTCGGCTCGGGTCGTGATCTCAGGGTCCTGGGATTGAGCCCCGCATCGGGCTCTCTGCTCAGTGGGGAGCCTGCTTCCCCCTCTCTCTCTGCCTGGTTGTGATCTCTCTCTCTCTCTCTTTTTCTCTCTCTCTGTTAAATGAATAAATAAAGTATTAAAAAAAGAGAGAGAAACCATAAAATCACATCTATGTATTTGAATCATGTGGGCTTAGGTCAAAGTTGCAAACTTGATGTGTCTAGTGGTTCAAAGAGTGACTGTCATTGCAGACGATAGGAAGGTGTTACTGGCAAACACAGCCACTGAGTGACACTGACCACTAATTTTTAAACTGAATAGGAAGTAGGAAGAAAGATCATGGGTAACGTGCTAAAATATATTCTTTAAGAACACAGAAAGATGATTTAAAACATAACTAAAGAATGATCCTTGGAATTTCTCCATAGGATTTCTTCTTAACTAAGCACCCCCAAAGTCTTCAATATATTGCAATATAATTCAATTTGATTATTATTTGGTGAAGTTACTTTTTAGCTATATGAAAGTTAGAAGTGGTAGGATAAGAAAAACATACTCCTGAAAAGATACTTACATAAATCTTTGCAGGTTAATGATGGTCATTGACTCAGAGTAGCAAAAGGTAAAAAATTAAAAGGAGTAATGAAATAGATGTGTCTGTTGCAAAGTGAAATTTTAGCAACATGTTGCAGTGGGACTTAAAAAACAATCACCAAGTTATTACATTTGTATTTGAATTCTAATAAGGGTAAACATTATTGGTTCATTTGGGACCAAAAAACAATGCCTTATAATTATTCTAAGTTGAATAGATTGCTTTTCTATGCTTGCACTTTTTCAGTAGCTAACAAAATTTACCATGTTCATGTTCCCAGCATGGAAATCTTGCTATATAAATTTTTCATTTGTGCTTTAAATGCCCTAATCAATATTTGACTAATTAGATCTCAGTTTCATCTTCAGTCTTTAAACCATGAGAAGATTATGTGGGGAGAGTAAAATAAAATTGTATATTTTTAGACTCTGAACATTTCTCAGCTTTCTTGAATTAAGAAGAAAAAAGAAAGGAAAAAAACAATACACTATCTCCTAGTTGGAATATGTTTCATAATCAGCCACATATTCTTCAAACTCGAGGAAAAATAAAAATGTGTCCAGCATGACAAGGTTGACTCAACTAGATTAACTATAAAGTCAAGTAAGTAAGTCACATAAAACTACTAACTACCCTAACTCTTAAATCTTAAAAAAATTATGCATTTGACTTTTAAGTTTTCTCATTGTTTGGGCAGTTTTCTGTTTAACCTAATGAGAAAGTACTGGTTTCTTCCTTTGTCTTAAAAAAAAAAAAAAAGATTTTATTCATGTATTTTAGAGAGAGGGCAAGTACGAGTAGGGAGAGGAGCCGAGGGAAAGAGGTAAGTAGGCTCCACGCCCAGCCCAGAGCCCGATGCAAACTTGATCTCACAACTTTGAGATCATGACCTGAGCCACCCAGGTGCATCCCCTCCTTTCTCTTTCTTAAAATTAAATGGCACAGTCATTTTTAAATAGAAATTGTTTTAACATACCTAAAAATGCTTTTTACCAGAAATAAAATTTCAATCCAATCAAACCTTACAACAATACATCATAGAAACTATTTTCTCACAGTTTTAGAATACTTTCTTTATAATTTTTACTTACCATTTTTTTTTTTTTTGCTAATATTTGGGAAGATTCTATCTCTGAGGATAATTGAATCTTCCTCACTTATATGTGAAATTATTAACATTTCTATGTACAATTATATCCCATTAATTTATGACTTATTTTTTCATGTAGCACTAAAAAGGCTTTCTTTCATCCTTCTCATTATAACAAGTTAAAAAGATAATGAAGAAATTGGCAGAACGTGGCCGCAAATAAATCTGTCATGTTTTATTTTCATTGTGTATCATATTATTACCAATAAAATTTGAAACCACTTCCCTTAAGCAAAAACAATTATAAAATATAATTACCTTTCACAAAATAATAATTTTATTGTGTATAGTATTTTGTTTCTGGAGTTCTTTAACAATATACACTGGAAAATGTTCCTATCTTTAAATTTTGTGTAACTAACACCTTGGAATTTTTGATGTGTTTGACAACTCCTTAAGAAACTATTTTGTGAATTTAAAACAATTTACTTAACTCACAATTGTTGGTAGGTTGTCACTACTCTCGGGATAAATATATCTACAACAATTTTTAACATGTAAATAGGGGGGCACCTGGGTGACTCATTTGGTTAAGCAATTACCTTGGGCTCAGGTCATGATCCCAGAGTCCCCAGATCAAATCCCGCATCGGGCTCCCAGCTCCACAGGGAGTTGGCTTCTCTCTCTGACCTTTTCCCTTCTCATACTCTCTCTCTCTCAAACAAATAAATAAATCTAAAAAAAAAATGAACATGTAAATATGTATACTTAAATTCTGCAAAGTTGGTAATATATCATGGGGCAGGATGCTACCTCATTTGGGTTTGGGGAAAGGACTTGTATCTATCTTTCTTCATCAGAGTTTGTTACATATTTGGCCATGATTTGTCCCTAAAGTAGTCAATGCTTATATAATGAATGGAAATTTTTCTTAGAAAAATATTTCATGTGGTATCATTAGTAAGTTGGTAGCTCTAAAATTTGCTCATAGCAAAATCACAAAAAAGAGTAAAATTTATTAAATACTATCCATCTGATGATGACTAAGGTTTGAAAATCTATTAATTAGATTTTAACTTTATTAATAATTAATTAGATTTAATTTTAATTCCCGTGTATTGTCTTTGACTTTTATTTTTGTTATTTCCCAAAGTCACACTACTTAGGAGTTTGTGCTATGTCTGAAGTCCCCGCAGGTCCTGGGTCGTCAGGCTCCAATTTGTCACCCACACACTCTGATCTAGAGACCCTACACTTCCTTCAGAACAAATCCAGGGCTTTATTTTTTTTTTTTTAAAGATTTTATTTATTTATTTGAGAGAGAGAAAGTGAGAGACAGCATGAGAATGTAGAAGGTCAGAGGGAGAAGCAGACTCCCCATAGAGCTGGGAGCCCGATGCAGGACTCGATCCTGGGACTCCGGGATCATGACCTGAGCTGAAGGCAGTCGCTTAACCAACTGAGCCACCCAGGCACCCTCCAGGGCTTTATAAATGGAAGAGGAGAGATGAACAACCCAATGCCGTCCTACAACACACAGTCGCATAAATGCAGTCCTGATTGGTTCTTTCTCTAGGACAATTAGTGATGACGTTAGTAAAACAATTCTGGCAAGGTTTTATATTATTCCCCCCAAAAATACTTATGACCATCAGTGTCCCTTCCTTTGTGCAGTAAGCATTTCTGAGAGTTTTCTACAATTTCATTGGCACTGTGATGCTTGCCTTACTTCTACTTTCTGATAAATTCATATATTTTTTTAAAGATTTTATTTATTTATTTGGCAGACAGAGATCACAAGTAGGCAGAGAGGCAGGCAGAGAGAGAGGAGGAAGCAGGCTCCCCACTGAGCAGAGAGCCCAATGCGGGGGCTCGATCCCAGGACCCTGGGATCATGATCTGAGCTGAAGGCAGAGGCTTAACCCACTGAGCCACCCAGGCACCCCTAAATTCATATTTTTATATATTAGAAATATTTATTTATTGCAATTATTATGTAAGTCCTAATTCCTTTAGCAAAAAATAAAAAGATACACGTCAGGACAGAATAGGTTGTGTTGTGCTGACAAACCCCAAAGCTCAGTATCATATCACAACATCATAATTAGTATCATTGAGAAATTTAAATTTCATTGACATAAAGTGTATTAGTGCCTGTAACATTCCGGGGCAGACACTGTACAAGTGATACATGCAGTGATCTAAGCCAACTTGACTCTGTGTCTGTCTCTACCATCTGGACATAAGTCTCAGTTTGCAGCAGCAAGGCAGAGAGAAACAGAATAACAAGCTAACCTTCTTTCGTTGGCCCTGCCCACACGTCACAGGTGCTTCTCCCAATCACATTTCAATGTCAAAATCACATTTCAGCATGAAGTAGTCTGAGTTACTCCAGACATCTGGAAAGTCTACTTTCATGTGTACTCAACAAAGAGTCCTAATCTTTTCGAAAAAATTCTTCGAGGAAGATTTCCAGGCCACAGGCAGAAATAGGTTGTGCAGGAATTTTAAGAATGACTTTAAGAAAGACAAATTTGAAATTTCCCTGGCAGTTGCCCACAGACATTTGTACATATTTTACTTTATTGAAATAAACAATATTTAACATATCATTTTTCAAAGTAGTATAGTTAAGGGGCAAGAAAAGCGAGGGTCATGAAATTTGAACTGAAATTAATCAGTTGTGACCTGAAAGCATGACACATTATCTAATTTTTTATTGTGCCACCATTCTATCAACCAAGTAATAATAATAATAATTCAGTAATCATTTCTATTTCCCTGACATATGTTATTACATATGGATGAGGAACTTCTTCCATGGCTGCATGCCAATAACCAAAATATTATCAGTGGTATTTTCTTTTTTAAAGATTTTATTTATTTATTTGTTAGAGAGAGAGAGAGAGCGAGCACAGGCAGACAGAGAGGCAGGCAGAGGCAGAGGGAGAAGCAGGCTCCCTGCCAAGCAAGGAGCCCGATGTGGGACTCAGTCCCAGGACGCTGGGATCATGACCTGAGCTGGAGGCAGCCGCTTAACCAACTGAGCCACCCAGCCGTCCCGATTATCAGTGGTATTTTCAAACTCAACTATATTACCAAGATTGGAAATTCCATGGTTTGTAGAAGATACACTGTCTTAATTTCCTGGGTTATGCTATTATGTCAGAATCATTTTATTCCATTCTTAAGAAAGAGTTAACCTTGAAGAAAAAGCACACTGTACATTTTTTATATAAAAAACTTGCATGGGTAGAGATCTATCTGCCTTTAAATAACTATTAAAATTTTCTGGCCACTTATTTCAGTTTTATTGTATTTTCAGTTACAAATGAGTTCTCCTCTTAAACATGCATATAAATTCCCAGCATAGATTAAAGTAGAAGACATGAGCCATTTGCTACTGAGGAAAGTAATGTTACAACTAAGAATTTTATCACCCTCTCAGTCCCTAGAATAGTTTCAGTATATGAGATTCCATATTTTTAAAAAGTAAAAGTCTTAAACAAAAAAACCAAATTATTTAAAGAAACTTTCTATTTCTTGCTACATTTTGAGATGTTGGCATTTTTGAGCTCTTATTTAACAATGAATGACCTCTTAAAATTATGTTGAAAGCAGAAACAAAACAAAACACCCCAAAACACATTCTTGTGAAACTGATTTGCATGTAGTTTTGTTCTAATAATAATATCCATTATTCCAAATATCTTATAGACTTAACAAAAGACTTTTATGTTAATTACTGTATTATATCATATTATATTCAGTTAACTTACTGTACTCACTTAAAATTTTATGTATTATGTGTCACTAGAGAAAATACATGGGTTTAACGAGTTCTTTAGCTTATTCTTAATTCCCAAAAATGATCCATGAAAAAAAAAAAAAAAACTAATTCCACTACACTTGTCAAAGGAGTTCTGCAAATTTTGTGACTGCTGGTCTAAGGTTTGTACTCTAAATGTCTTTGTCAAAATTTGTATCCCTTGGGGTGCCTGTGTGGCTCGGTGGGTTAAGCCTCTGCCTTTGGCTCAGGTCATGGTTCCAGGGTCCTGGGATCGAGCCCCCACACTGGGCTCTCTGCTCGGCGGGGTGCCTGCCTCCCCCTCTCTCTCTGCCTGCCTCTCTGCCTACTTGTGATCATTGTCTGTCAAATAAATAAAATCTTTTAAAAAAATAAAAAATAAAAAAAATTGTACCCATTGAAAGAAAGCAGTAATATAATACTTGGATTTTGATGTATTTCTACACTTTAATGAGTCATCTTTTTATCCCTTGAAATGTTAATTGTGGCATGTGCTAATAACAAGGTAAATTTTTGAATACTACATATACAAATACTTTAAAAATCATTTTAAAATTAAGATTATATATTTATATCTCATGTAAAATTTTACTTGTATATAATTTTAACCGCAGATATACAGTATATCTGTATAAACTATTCATATTTTTTTCTTTTTTTTTATAAAAGGGAGAGAAGAAAAGATAAATGAACACTCTGTTTGCTTTAAATGTGAGGCTTAGATGTTTCCGATATTCATTTATTCACTAAGTAGGAGTCTAGTGCTTTCTAAGCATCATCCTCTTTCCTCTAGTTGGGAAAGGATAAATAAACAAAAAGCTGTAAATAATTTAATTGCTTCATTTGGGGTTATATTACATATGCAGTGTGAGCATATGAGGAGGGACACTTGAGCTGGCTGACTGCATCAGAGAAGACATTATTAATGATATTTTATTTCCATGATAAAATTGAAAGGATGTACAGAACTTTTCAAGGTGGATAGGTTGGGGATGAGCATGCTGGGCTCTATTATATTCATGTGCAAAGCCATGGAACTATAATAGAACATCATTAGTTCCTAGAATATTTTCCATTTAAAAGAATAGTACAAAATAAATATACTGGCTCCCCCTCTTACAAGAAAAGACAGCGTTTAGAGATCTAAATGGCAAGCTGGATATAAAATTATGTCTGTCCTACTCCTTAAACAAATGCCTTGACACTATATATTCCTTTTTTAAAAAATTAGGGTTGGGGGGGATGACACATAAACAGAGTTGGTGCCTTAAAATATTGTCATATCTAGGAAAAACAACTATTATACTACTCGCAGATTTTGGAAAATTAAATGGAATGTACTTAAGAAAATTAGTTAAGTGGTGAGAGAATCAAATTTTAATAATCCTTGCATAGACTCTTTCTGGCTTTGAAGGTTTGAGCCCACCATACCTCTAGTTGTTTGTCTTCTCTGGATTTATTTTTCATTCATTTAATTAACAAATAAACTATAATATCCTAAGACAAATGCTTCACTTACATATCACAATTTATTTTTAAAATTAAATCTATATCCTATAGTTCTCTGAGCCTTCTAAAAGTTCTCAGAGGGAGTTAAGAATGTTTTTTACTTCCGGCTTTAAGAGGACAAAGTTAACTCTTATAAAAGTTAAGTTCCTGTCTCACATCACACAGCTGATAGATGGCTGAGCTGGAATTTTAGTTTTTTAGATTTCAATGTCAGCACTTTCTTCAATACCACATCTGAAGTTAAACCAAAAATCTAATTCTAATTTGAAAATGTCCTAACTTCAATTTGAGTCAAAGTATTAGGAGAGACCATGTGAATAAAAGACACACACAGAAAGCCCATCTCCTACGTGAGATGAAAAACCTGAGCCATAGATTCTGTGTCAGAATTAGTCACTGTTCCTTCAGTGCCACAACAGCTCAACACAAACAAACAAACAAAAATTAGTGAGTCATACAAATGCTTTAAAAGAGATGCTAAACATGCAGAAATTTGGGAACAAAAAACTTAATATGGATGAATTTTTAATGCTGTCATTTTAGCATCCAGTTGAGACTAAGTTTTTTAGGATTCTTGGTAGGTAGAATTAGCTGATTCACCAAAATAAAAGGGAGTTAATGTGCAATAGCTAATTCAATATTGTCATTCACTTTGATACTTCAAGGAGGCTAAGTTCAGGTGTAGGGGTTCTAATAAAATGCAAACAAATATATATATATACATATACATAAACACATGATATTTTATATCTGTATGCACATATAAATTATTTTATATTAAAATATATTTATAGTTTCTTTTTATATAAAATAAAAATAAGAGAAAGTCTTTGAAAATAACAGTAGGGGGATATCATTTACTATTGAGTGAACATATGTGAGGTTTTTCAATAACCTACTCTCTTAATAAGGCAAAGAAAATCTGAAATTCTTCAAAAGTTGCTGAAAGGTTTTTGCAAGGATTGTCTATTTTGTAACTGGGTCATTGGCTAATAATGTAAATGTGGTCTCCTCCCACTCAATAGCACCCTTCTTATGATAACTGGAATTAATCTAAAATTCAATACAATTTCAAGAAAAGGAGTAGAGTACAGATAAAAAGTCACTGGAATTTTTTTTTAAACTTTTGTTGTTGTTGTTTGTTTTTCATTTTGTTATTTGAGGGACAAGGAAGGCATATAAAATATTAATGTACTTCTACTTATAGTAGAAATATACCAAGGGTGTGGGTATTGGATAATTTAAAAGCAAATAAATAAGTAAAACTTTAAGCCTAATATACAACTTGGATTTCAGTAGGAAATGTTTGCTATGACAACTAATTTTCCTTGCAGAAAAATTTTTCTCCTTAAAGCCCTACATATGTTATTTTGATTAAATGACTATAATGTGTCTTTTCATAGGTTGTGCTAGCCTTAATTGGGGGCAGAATGGGGTTATTTTAAAATGTTGAGAAATCACTTCATGATCGTTGCAACACCCACACAGATTTAATTCATTTATAAACTTGAGCTTTATCAGGAAAACACTACATTAACTGGCTTTTCAAATGCCAGAGAACGGTTCATTACCTTTAACTGTAATATTATGATGACAATTCATGTAATATAATGGAGAACCACATCTTTTTATCTACATAAAAATAATGTAGTCTCTGATGAATTTAGGATTTCTGACAGTTCAGCTATCAAGCCTTGATATACATTCATGTAGCATATTGAAAAGGCATATTTCCATTGCTATGGTACATTTAAACTGACAAGGAATAGAACTGAACAACGATTCTTTGATCTAAAAGACTTTCTATGGTATATAATAAGCATTAGGCCATGCAGCATTTACATATAGGGGATTGAAAGGAATCTAACTTTCCAAGTATATTCTGATTAGAAGTGACATGGAGAGAAGTCCTCGGTTAATAGTTTTTTAATAAGCTGTTATTTTTCATAGTGTTTCATGAAGAAAAAGGTAGCTCTTTTACTTATCCCTATTTTAAAAATGTGTTCCTCTAGAAGCAAAAATACCTACACAAATCATAAATATCACAGTCTAAGAGACTAAAGAGATTTAAAATTAGCAGTTATGGAATACTCATTAAACAACTACAACAAAATTAAAAGAGAGAGAGAGAGAGAGAGACAGAGAGAGAGAAACAAACAAACAAAACCATGCCCTCTGTATCTATTGGTTCCCAGCACTATGCCAACTGTTGGGCAGGAGGCAAGTGACTTCTCTTCTCAACAAGCTCAGGTTCCAATATGAGAGATGATTACAAGGCAGGAATATGGTGAGTTCCTTTTCCAGGAAGGACCAAGGGCTCCATAAACACTGAAAAGAGAAGTATTTTGGCCAGAATAGATGAAGATTGGTGAAGCTTATCGAATAAATATTATCACATTTGTATCGTAAAGGGATATTCACATAATAGGGTGAGTAGAGGGTGGGATGCTCACACAGGCAAAAGAACTACAATCCCTAAAGGCACAGAGATACCAAAGGGCAAAATGTGTTTGGGAAAAGTGCTTTAGTAATTTAGAACGAGCTCTATAGGCTTTCAGGATAGAAGTAAATGTGGGGCCCTACAAGAAAGGAGTAGAGTTGTTCATTAAAAATTCTAAATTTTAACTGGGAAAGCAATGTGCGATCTTTAAAGAAAGTCTCTTAATGAAGATCAAGTATGTATTCAGAAGTTTAACTTGTTGGCAGTTTGGGAGATGAAATTGACATAGGGCAAGGCAGAGAGAGACCTATATGGAGGAATTTACAGTAATTCAACTGAGACTTATCTTAAAATAGTCACAGCAAATATAATTAATTAAGCTAACCTTTAGCTCACATCTACCTGCCTTTTTGTCTCCTGAAATTGAATTACAGAAGGAAGTAAGCTAAGAAGAATTGTAAAATGCTCATTTAAAATCCTTATCTATAAGAGGTTACCAATACAGACCTTTCAGTTTCCTTCAAACATTTTTTAAATGTTTTTTTTACTTGAATATCTAAGGGGTAACCCTTGTTAAAAAGAAAACCACAGGCCCAACATGGCTTCACTCGCGCCAACTCATCAAAACTGTACCCAATACCTAACTCACTTGCAATTTCAATCTCCCCCAGAAATGTAGTCATAACCGGTCAATTGGGATTTTTCCTAGCAGCATTTATGAAGTAATCTGTCACATGGGCCCTCTCCTAAAGGAAGAGGAGGTAATCTACATGATTCTCAGCCCTAAAAGGGAAGGTGATCTTGCCTGAAATATCCTTTCTTTTCTTTTGCTAATAACTTCTGTCCTACTTTCCTTCCTTCCAGAACCTTCCATTTTCTACAACACCGTGGGGCTTTATGAAAGCAAATTTTTAAACAAAAATAAGCTAGCAGTAGGATCAGGTATTTCAATTGTTTCTATTCCTGGGTTTATTAACTAGCCAGAAAACATAGAATTATAAAATATTTAATTTTTCACACGAGTTCAAATCTTACTGAAAGAATCAGAATGCAGCTAGAAAAACTTCATCATTGCGTGGTTTGAATGACACTGCCTTAGATCTTCAACAGTGAATAGGAAAACTTGTCAGCAAATTTCTGGTGGTATTTTTCTGAGTGCAAATGTGATATTGGAGGGGAGCAGAATCTGCACACCCCTCCCCCCAAATATGTCTCTTTGGAGACATATGACTGAGTTGGTTATTTTTCAGAAAGCAGATAGAGGAGAAGCTCTGAAAACCCAGCAGAAGTGACCCCTGTGTAAGAGACATTTACATTTATGAAGGAAATCTCCATTTGTAAGGGCCCCTTCCTCTCCGTCAGGAAGAGTAAAATGACTAAATTTTTACACAGTCCTCTATTCAGTGAAGAGGGCCCTGGCTTCAGCCTGCTTAAGTCTGTTCACTGTGATTTGCCTGATAACCTTCCCTTACTGCCCCACCCCCTTGCACCCCCTGTTGTTTTTAGCTGGAGAAGGTATTTCAGGTGATGGTTTGAGCCACTTCAGAGGTGCTCACTTTTCCTAGATATATCTCAGCTATACAGAAGGTACACATAACTAAACTTTTGTTTTTTCTCCTTTTAATCTGCTTTTTATCACACGGTGGCTCAGACAAAAACCTAGAAAGGTAGAAGGAAAAGTTTGGGTGTTTTTTGTTGTTGTTGTTTTTTCCCTTACAATACTCACACAAATAAATGCTTAAGAAAAAAACTAGCCAAACAAATTTTATTAACAAATAGACTTTCATTTTGTCTTCCACCTAATCTATCCATAGATCTAAATGGTCAAATTAGGAAGGTATGAGTTATTTAAAATGTGAAGTGTTAATATTCATGACCACTTTCTTCCCTGTGTGGAGACAGCTTTTGGCAAAATCCTAAAACTGCAGAAGGTCCCTCCTTACAGTAGCACAGATATGTCAGAAGAACAATCAATTTCATTATTACTTTCAAAGATGAAGAAGCAACTCAAAGCTAAGTCAGTTCTAAGGAGGAGGTAAAGAGCTTTTAGATTTGCATATGAATCACTCCTTACAAAAGAGTTTCCTGCTTTTTAAGGTGAGATGTTAAATGACACCAGTTATTCTGGATTGAAATGTGCCAGTTAATTCAGGTTAGAGATGAGGGCGGGATCTAGGCGCAGGTTTTGGTCTTTAAGCAAAAAGATCAGGTTATTGTATTTTTTCTACTCTCTTTATGGGAGAAAAGGGAAGTCAGTCAATGTTCTATTTAAAAACTCTAGTACTAGATCAGAGGAAAGCAAAAACAAGATGAAAAACTGCCAGGATGGAAATAATCTCTATAATAATGAAGCAAATTACACCCAGAGTTTTATAATTAGCAAACATACGGAAAGAAGAAAGTACTCGAGCATTAGAAACTAATATAAAAATTCTGATAGGACTCAGACACAAGTCACTGAAAGGTATCATTTTCCAGAGAATATTCTAGTGAAGTTACAGTCACCCTGAGGGGAAATGAAGCGAAGGGCACCTATCTGAAGTAAAACTTTATAAAGGGAATTCAATTGACATACTTCTAACCTGGGTCCAAAAAGTCCAGGTTCATAAAGACTCGTAGTTGAAAGGCTGGTGGCAGCTATTCCATTTTGGAGACTGAGCAGAGAGCTTTGATCCTGGAGTATATGACAGTGCTAAACTTAGTACTGTTCCCTTATGGAAAAAGACACCTATCAGGAAAGAAGTTTATTAGTAAAACAAAAAGACAAATTTCTATTCATACTTTTCACCATTGGGGCAGGAGTTCTAGAATTATAATTTAAAATGGGGAAAAGCATTGAGACTTGTTATAAAATAAGCTTACAATTCAATAAGATGGTTTTCCTTTTGTGGAAAATTGAAAATCATTCCAAATTTTGTGATTTTTTTTTGTGATCTACAAACTATGCATGTTTTCATCCCAAACAAAACAAAACGAAACCAAAAAAATAGTTCACATATATATTGAAGTAAATTCTTCTGCAAAAATAAAATCGATTCAGATTTTTAAAACTAACATTTACCATAAGACTCAAATCATAGGGAAAAAAACCTGAGGGTTGCTGGAGGGGAGGGGGGTGTGGGGATGGGGTCACTGGGTGATGGACATTAAGGGGGACTCTTGATGTAATGAACATGGGTCTTATGTAAGACTAATGAATCATTTAACTCTACCTCTGAAACTAATAATATATTATATGTTAAATAATTGAATTTAAATAAAGAAATTTAAAAAATAAATAAAAAGTGACCTTTATTATATAGTGGAATAACAATAGTAATGTTAAATTTTGAAAGCAACTGGTCATGAGAGAATTTTCTGATCAAATGATGATAGCAACTTAAGATGTACATGAGAAGTTGTTGGGGGGACATAATTTAAAAGATAAGGTAGATCAAATACTTTGGAAACTGGAGAACCTTTAGCAAAACAAGTACTTCATGAAATAAATGGTAAATTACTCTCATAAAGGTATCATAAAATTATCTTAAATCTCAAGAAAATTTCTACCATAGAGATTGTAACTCATTTCTAAAACAATACCAGAGGCTTTTTGAAGAGAGAACAAAGTAAAATAAACAAAAAACACGTTTTCTGACATTTAAAATACTTCTCTTTTATGACATGCAAATTTTTATGACATGGCCACTTTCCCTGAACAGCCTATTCCTAGGAAAAGCCTTGGTAAAATCACTTCTGTTGATTCCACTGATCCATTTATGAAGATTAAGAGTGAAGCCCAAAGAGCAAAAATTAAACTGTTAGAGGGACGCTTGGGTGGCTCAGTTGGTTAAGCTTCTGACTTTGGCTTAAGTCATGAGCTTGGTGTCCTGTTGGAGCCCCATGTTGGACTCCCCACTCAGCAGGAAGTCTGCTTGTCCCTCTGCCCTTTCCTCTCTCATACTCTCTCACAAATAAATAAATAAAATCTTAAAAAAAAATTAAAACTATTAGAGTCACCTGTATAAACCACTTGCTTTCAGGACAACTTTGATTAGATGAAGTCACCTGACTTTGAGTTATCTATTCATTCATTCATTTATTCACTCACTCATGTATTCATTCTGTGAATTTTGACTATTTTTTTTTTCAATCATCTCTATACCCAACCTGAGGCTAAAACTCACAACCCCAAGATCAAGAGTCACATGCTCTACTGACTGAGTCAGCCAGGTGTCCCTTTATTGCTTTCTATTTGCAAGCACTATGCCAGGCTGTAAAGAGACAAAGCTTATAAAACACAGCCCTTATTTTCAATTCTATGGGAGATGTGCAAACTGATACCTTATAAAATTACATATGTTTTCTAATAAAAGCAGAAAGGTACAATAGTGAAATAGTGTATTTAGGTCCTATTAATTCTCCCCTTCATGAGATATATCTAGCTAGCTGAAGTTCAGATTACCCACCAATATTTTAGAGTATGGCACTTTATTTTCCTTTGGAAGAAACAGGTTTCATGGAATATTATAATCCATTTGCTGAGAAAAATCCAAATGAACACCTCTTCCCTTCATCTCCCCACACCAACCCCTAGTCAGAAAGCCTATCAATCAAAGTTTTTCACAAGGGTTCTCTCCCTTGGTACTAGGTTAAACAGTCTAAGAGATCTCCCAACTCAAGGAATGTATTAGCTGTGTTATGTGTTCATTTTTAGGCCAGTCCAACTCTGGAAAATGACAACAGATTAGCATCGCAGTGTCACTGGTGGATTAGAATCTACTCACAATTTCATGTTCTTCTCTATAAGTGTATGGCATGGTTGTGTTAAACTCAGTGGTGGCCACATGACTTTCTTTGGCCAATGAAAGATGGGCAAAGGCAATATGTACCTCTACCCAACAAGAGATTTAAGAGGCAGCCTATAGCTTGGCACATTCACTCTCTTATTTATGATGCAGACATGTTCCAGGTGCTGCTTCATCAGCCTGAGTTCTACAATGATGATAGTAAGAAGTAAAGTGTAGTTGGCTCTTGAGAGACTTATAACACCAGGGGGGAAAAAAACCCCTAAGGTATTACTATCTAAGGTAATATAGTCCCTCCTCTCAGCACTGTCAACACTTCCCAGTTTTGTTATGTTTTCATTGTAAAGAAGCAAAAGAAGTTTATTCTAAAATGAAGAGGTATCTGTTACCCTTTCTTGTTCTGGACTTTTCCTGTAAATAATTTTTGCTTCAATATATGAACTTTTCAGGTCATAAGCACACACTATAATGCCCCAAATTAAATCCAACTCTGTCCCTTTCAGTTTTATGATCCTAGGCAATATTTCATTTTCTTTCTTTCCATTTTTTTTTTCTTTCCAGATTGTATTTGTTTATTTGAGAGAGAGAGAGAGGATGAGCAGGAGGGAGTGGTAGAGGGAGAGGGAGAAGCAGACTCCCACTGAACAGGGAGCCTGAGCTGGCTCATCCCAGGACCCTGGGATCATGACCGAGCAGAAGGCAGGTGCTTAACTGAGTGAGCCACCCAGGTGCTCCAAAGAATTTCATTTTCTGTGCCTCACATTCCTCTTCGATAAAATGGGAATAATAACAGTTTACCACTGAGAGGGTGTTGTGAGGATTAACTGAGTTAACACAAGCAAAAAACCAACAAAAGCATCTGGCACATGGCAGTGCCTTGGATATTAATATCTACTATGAGTATTAATATTATTTGCTACAAATATTATTTACCAAGATATCTATTGTTTCCATAGGTAATACATGCAATTTTATATCTTTCTGAACTCAATTCTAATCCATTTAAAAATATTGTTGACTTTACTTTGAAAATGTATCCAGAGTCCATATAAACAAAATGATGACACTTCTGTGCTCAAAACGTTGCAGTGGCTTCCCATTTTTCACCTCACAATAGCCAATAATGCCCTCCAAGATCTCCATAGGGCCATAAGGCTCTGACTCCTCTCTAACCTCTTCTCCTGCTACCACCTCTTTACTCACCCTACTCCAGACAACTGTCCTTCTGCTCCTCCTTAAATACCCCAGGAAATGCTTCTGCTTTTGAGTGTTTGCTCTAGTTCCTCTCTCTGCTTGACATGCTCTTCTTCCAGTATCTGCACTATTAAGTTCCTCAGCTGCTCCATGTCTTTGTTCAAACGTCACATTTTTAATAAGGCAAATACATCATCCTTTTTTAAACTGCAACTCTCCTCCGTGTACCCAAACACACTTGGCACTCATGACTCCCCTTAACCTTGTCTGTTTTTTGTTTGTTTTTGCTTTTTTTTTTGCTACTGTACTTATCACCTTCTGTCATACCTTGTGATTTGCTTATGACACACATTTATTATTACTATCTTTTATTTCCATAAAACTGTAACCTTCGTTGGATAGAATCTATAGGGGAGCAAAATTTGGCCCCCCAAATATGTCTCTCTGGCATGTGGATTATTGTAGGCCAATTATTTTTAAGAAACAGAAAACTCAAGAAGTTTTTCTTTCTGCTTTCCCACTAACTGTCTAAAAGAATTTAGACAGAGGACCTGTTCCAGGACAGGTGCTATCATCCTAGATAACTATAGTATAATATGAACTATGTGTGGTAGACAGGGAGAAACCTTGCAAAGTCCATTTGTTAAAATTCCTCTCTGTGTCCCATTGTTTCTGTAAGGCCCAGCAAACATTTATTTACCAAATATTAGATCTTTTCATCTCCTTATGAATTGTCTTGCTCCCCTTTGAAGTCCGAGACCACTATCCCCTTCTCCTTAGCTTTGGATGGCATATAAACTTCAGGTGCCTGACCACCCATGGGCCTCATATTCTTCTGGAGCCCCCGCACGTAAGTAATTAAATCTGATTTTCCTCTGTTAATCTGTCTCATGTCAGTTTAATTCTTAGACCATCCAAAAGAACCTTCAGGGGTGAAAGAAAATTTTTCCTCCCCAACAGGTCTTTTGTTTTCTTCTCTGATTCCAAGTAATTAGAGTAGTGCTTGGCACATGATAGATGGTAAATAAATATTGTTAGCTGAGTGAACCCACAACAAATTGAGCAAAATGTGCAAATTTTCTTTTTACAAACAAAACCCTTATTTAGCAGTTAACTATGCCATCATGGGAAGTTAACTTCTAAGAAACTGTGCCTATGAAAAGAGATAAAGTGCTAACAGGTAAATGAAGCCCAAATGGTGAGATGTATAGAGAGAATGAAGGATCTTGTCTGCATGCAGATTCCACATCTGGATTGAAGAAGGTCAGTTATTTCAGGCTAATAAGGAAATTGTGCTCTCAGAAGCCCTGAGACTGTAGCGCTGTTTAGATCTGTACTTTAATATTTAATTTCATATATTTCCTGAAGGAAACTGATTAATAATTGCAGCCAGTGAAGTATACACTTTAAAAGATTGAACCCCGCAAGCTGTTGTTTTTTGAAGATTAAAATATGCCTTTCTTCTTGTAAAACAAGTCACTGGTGTGACATCTTTCTAACTTCACAGAGCTAAAAATAAACTGAGGCAAAATATGAAAGATAACTAATTAACCACATCCTTCACAGGTTTTTTTGTTTTTATTTTTGTTTTGAGACAACAAAGCGGGTTGGTGCGCATTTGGAAACTTTAAGTTGATTCTTATAAATATTAATTTGAAATTATTATGCTTTCTAAAATCCCCTTCTATTTTAACCAATTTGCATCAACCACCACAAACACTGTTAACTCTCAAACTCTAGCTCATACACATTTATCAAAGAAGGAAGGATAGAGGATAATAAAACCAACACCAAATACAATCTCGACCCCACAGCTACCAACATCCTTGCATGTGTGTCCGACTAGAAGCTCCAGTTTAGTTTGGGAAATGAACAGCTACAGGCTATCCACTGAACGTATAATCTTTTAAGGATAATGAATAACTGAAATCTGATGGAAGTAAATTGTTTGAGGAGGAACACAGTGGTTCATTTTCTCTCTGATGCCTTCTTTAATTTAATCTTGTCCTTCATCTTCCATGAAAGCCTTCTATGTCTTCATTATAGTCTTCTTCCCTTTTCAATTTTTAAATTCTTAATGGAAACCAATAATTACTTCCAAGAGATTTGGCTTATAGTCAAATTTCCTATAAACACCTTCATATTATTAATCAAACTTCAAATGATAGAAGAGAATTAATAGAAATGAATACTTCTGAAAAGTTAAATGGAATGTATAAAGGGCTAATGCACTTTGGGTTAGGCTACAGTTGTACATTTTATTACAAATAAAAATGCTGTCGAATATTCTTAAACTTATAATCAGCTTTCTACTAGCAGATAAAATTAACTTTTAGAATAAAGAAAGATAATTGGCCTTTTCCATATTTAATAAGAAACACTTTAAATAGAATTTTTAAAATTTATGAAGGATAAATAAATTAAGGATAAATAAATGTTTTCTTTCAGTGTAGTCTTTTGACTTCCACACACACAAAAATACTTAAGCTGGCAAAAACAAACAAAAAAACAAAAAACAAAAAACCAAAACCTCGAAACCCAAGAAACTTACACTGAAAATAAGAAGTCTACCCTATTCACAACTCGCAATTAGCAGTTTTACCACTAATGAGGAAAAGTGTCTCTGGATCTGCAAGAAGAATCCGAAGAATAATATAATAAGATTATTAAAGGTTAAGGAATTCTCAGCCTTTACATTTGGGAAATTTCTTTCATTGAAGCCAGTGAGAGGTAACATCTAAAGCTGAAATGCTTTGGACCAAATGAACCTTGACATAGTACTATAATCTGAGACCAATCACAGCGGGAGATGAGCGCTGTGTTCAGACATTTAGATGTGACACTCCTGGTTACGGCTTGCCTGGCTGGATTAGTATCAAATAAAACAACTATCCCAGGCCTTTTTACACTCTGGCAACAAAGATCCCAAAGGACCTTAAACCTCTAAAGCAGAAATTTGTCAAGGTTGTTGCAGACCTTCCCTAGTCACCTTGCCAGGACAATGAAAGAGAATTTAGCTATTAACAGCTGTGTCCCCACTGCTACTGTTTCCTTTTTAAATGATTATGAACTTAATTGGTCAGTATTTTCTGAAATTAAGTGACACTACAAACCGAGGCTCCAAGTCTTCTGAGAAGCAAACCCATAGCTATTTAGTAATTAGAATGACACTTCTGAAATGTTGCAAGGAAATCTCTCTACCACCCCTTATACCTCCAACCGGTGCCTTTTGAAGTGTGTTAGTTCTCATTGGGAGGAAGCCCTTAATTAATTAATTAATTTATTTATTATTTATATTTTATTTAGGTTTTTGACAGAGAGAGACCAGTGAGAGAGGGGACACAAGCAGGGGGTACTGGGAGAGGCAGAATCACGCTTCCCACTGAGCAGGGAGCCTCTGTTGGGCTGGATCCCAGGGTACCTGAGCTGAAGGCAGAGGCTTAACGACTGAGCCACCCAGGCGCCCTAACCATATTTATTTTTTTTTATTTTATTTTTAAAGATTTTACTTATGTATTTGACAGACAGAGATCAGGAGTAGGCAGAGAGGCAGGCAGAGGGAGAGGAAGGGAAGCAGGCTCCCTGCTGAGCAGAGACAAGGACGACGTGGGGCTCCATCCCAAGACCCTGGGATCAAGACCTGAGCAGAAGGCAGAGGCTTTAACCCACTGAGCCACCCAGGCGCCCCCCATATTTATTTTAAAGAGGAGCTCAAACCAAACTCTTTTTTAAAATTTAATTATTTATTTTCTCACCATCAAACCAAATTCACACTATGATTTCCCTGTCCTAGCTTCTGTACCTGGTATACAATGATAGAAAATACAGAACTGTCCCTTACCCCTCCGCACCCCCACCCTGCAAAAAAATCCATTTACCTCTGTTGCATGATCTCTTATAAGTCTGGGCATTCTGCTAATCAGCTCTTAACCCATATTTAAAAATAGCAAAATTGCTAATGTTTCAAAACACGTGGTCTGAGGCAATACTCAGGATTGTCTGACAATTACTGAGATACTCTTGGGTTCCCTGGACAATAAAGTATCTCAGGCTTTGGGCTGTTGGTGCAAGGAATGATTCCAAACTGAGCTTTCTGTGTGGTTGGTAGGGTTTCCTCCTCCAGGCAGCTATACTGCCCTGTAAGGTCTCCCTGCACCATGCTGCTGGCTTTCCCAGAGAACACGTGAACAACCAGCACCTAAACCCTCTTGCTTGAGGACTGAGAGCCCACGCGGACTCCCAGTCCTCACACCGGCAAGATGGCTCTCATACTCACCCTTTCACTAGAGCAGACTAGAGAGGGGCAGTGTTTCTTCCCCCGTGACACACCTCGTGGTGGTCCTGCAGAGCTTTGACCTAACCAGGCTCTCTCTGGGGACAATAAAACATAGATTGTTGCGTGTCCTTTCTTTTGGATAGAGCATGCTTTGTAAGTTGTGAAAATCTGTTCCTTCACAGATGGTGTGTGATATTGGGGAATTCATCTCAAGCCCTGGTTGCAATACAAGCGGGAACCAAGAAAAGACCCACTTTGCTCAAACGTGTCATAAGGTAAGATGGCAGATCCTTGGCAGACATCAGGATTTGTTCTTCTTAAGAATATGATTCCTTTTTTTTTTTTTTTTCAGATTTTACTTATTTATTTGGAGAGAGAGAGAGAGAACAAGAGAAACAGCACAAGCGGAAGGAGAGGCAGAAGGAGAGGGAGCAGCAAGCTTCTTGCTGAGCAGGGAGCCCCATGGGGGACTCGATCCCAGAACCCTGAGATCATGACTTGAGTCGAAGGCAGAAGCTTAAATGACTGAGCCACCCTGTACCCATGATATATGATTCTTTACCTAAACATCCATTTTTCATATTTTCAATTATGTATGTTGAAACTATACATATGACTTTTATTTAGATCACATGTGTCCTGTTAAAAAAGTTGCATTTATCTTTTCTTGTACGGGCATTTTCCAGCTCTCTCTCTCTTTTTTTTTTTTTTAAGATTTTATTTATTTATTTGTCAGAGAGAGAGAGAGAGTGAGCACAGGCAGACAGAGAGGCAGGCAGAGGCAGAGGGAGAAGCAGGCTCCCTGCTGAGCAAGGAGCCCGATGTGGGACTTGATCCCAGGACGCTGGGATCATGACCTGAGCCGAAGGCAGCTACTTAACCAACTGAGCCACCCAGGCGTCCCCCAGCTTTCTCTGTTCTGTAGCCCTAACAATATGTGTCAAACAGTATGAGGTAATAATACTTGACATGCTG
The DNA here is from genome assembly GCA_003697995.1 of Taxidea taxus jeffersonii. Taxonomy (NCBI): domain Eukaryota; kingdom Metazoa; phylum Chordata; class Mammalia; order Carnivora; family Mustelidae; genus Taxidea; species Taxidea taxus. The sequence continues at coordinate 110,906 of ML101075.1, forward strand.
GTATTTTTCTCATCCCTGCATTCACTCCAGGCAGCCTCAGCACCTCTGCTCTCACCTTAATCAGTAGAAGGCAGGATTGTTGAGGGCGCTGACTAAAGGCAAACACACACCTGCATCTCTGTCTTCTCCATGAGTAAAGACTGAAAGAGGGAAATGAAGCTCTAGCAGAGACACCGATCTTTTGTCTAACTTGCACTCAGCCTTTCAGTCTTCCTAGTCCTGCAGGTCCTCACCCCATAAGTAACCTGCTGGATCGCTACTCCTTGACACAATGCCCAGTCTTGCCTCCTCTACCCATCCTTGAACTTTTGCTGACCATATCTAAGAGTGACTGCTTGGCTCAAAACACATTTCAAAAGTAGGCTTTTTCAATTAGTTCTCCTGAACTAGCTCCTTCCTTCCTTCCTTCTTTCCTTCCTTCCTTCTGTTATTTTCCTTTCATCCTATCTCAAAGAAATATATAAAGAGATAAGTAACAGCTATGAACTTTACCTTGGCTGTGTCATAACATCACCATCTTGTTATATCTTTAAATGCTTCTTTCTAGACCTTTTTCTACAATATCAATTTTATATTCCAATATAGTCTCTGTGCAGTTTATACCTTTTTGTTTTGCTTCTTACAATCTTTGTTTTCCTGCTGTCATCATCTTAGCTTATCCCTTCCTTAAGGTGTGTCTGTGGGTGGTTTTGCTTTAAAAGGGGACCTACTCTCTTTCTCACTGCTTTTCTCCAAAGAAATCTGGGTATCAAAAATGCCTCCAGTTACTATACTAGGCTTCCTTCTGGAGAACACTTAGTCCAGAGCTGTTGGTAACACACAGAGCAATGGTAAGATCCTCCTAAGAGAACTTGGCAAAATGAAATACAAAGCTGATGTCAGGGTTGAATTTATAAACTAGGTACACTGAGGATGTTATCAACAACTGAGAAACGAAGGCAAATCCCAGTGGTAGAAATATAACATCGAAGATTAATACATTTGACCCTTGAACAACATGAGGGTTAGGGGAATAAGCCCCCCATGCAGTTGAAAATGCACATATAACTTTAGACTCCCCCCAAAATTAACTACTAGTAGCCTACTGTTGACTGGAAGCCTTATTAATAATACAAACAGTTCATTTACCACATATTTTGTATGTTTATGCACTATATCCTATATTCTTATAATAATGTAATCTAGAGAAAAGAAAATGTTAATAACATCATAAGAAGAGAAAATATATTCATGATACTGTGCTGTATTTATTGGAAAAATTCTGCATACAACTGCATATAAGTGAACCTATGCAATTTGTTCAAAGGTCCTTGAACAAATTGTTCAAGGATCAAATATACATTCAACAAATATTTACTGAGTATCTACTAAGTGCTAAGCATTGTTGTGGATGCTTGAGATGCATCAGTGGACAAACCAAAGGTGCTAGATTCCGTAACATGGTAATACAGAAACTTGAAAAACGTGATGCAGTTAGTCAATTGGATATCTGGAAAAAAGTGTCCCAGGCAAAGACAAAAGAAAAAAAAAAGGCAGTAAGAAAGCAGGTGAGGCTAGAGCAGAGTGAGCAAGACAAACAGCTGGAAAAGACATACCAGAGTGGCAGAAGGGTAAGGAGATCTCAGAGAAGAGCATCCAGATGGCAGAAGATTATGTGGGCCATGTTGACTATTATAAAAAAAATTCTGGATTTCATCCTATTTCAAATGAGAAGCTATTGCACAACTCTGAGTAGAGAAGTAACATGATCAAACTCAGGTTTTGGCAGGATTAACTCTGGCCACTAAAACGGGATAAGGATTTGAGCAGGGATTCTGGCTAAGCAGCTGGTGCAATGATATAGGTGAGCAATGACAATGGCTTTGACCAGTGTGGCAGCAATGAGACGTGGGTGCTCTCTGGCTGTATTATGAACACAAAGTCATAGTTCCCATGTGTAGGAGAAAGACACTGAGATCAAGGATGACTCCAAGACGTTTCATCTGGAAGTTGGAAGGATGCGCTATCCATTACCTGAGAGATTTAAGATACCTGAGACACCTTAGAGGATTCTTTTGTGGGGAAGATCAGAGGTTGAATTTTAGGCATATAGAATTTGAGAAATTTATTAAACATCTAAGAAGTTAGACCAGAGTCACCCTCAAAGACAAATCTCTCTTTTTCCTTTTTAGTCCTCCTCCTCCCAGTTACTGCCCTTCCCTAGGTCCCAATTAATAATTTCCTTCAGAAGATACTCTGCTTGGAACTTCCTGGTTCTGTCTACCTTGGGTCCAACCTATAGGAGTGTTCAATAGAAAGGCAGAAGATACAGTATGATTTCCAAAGATAAAAAACATATTTCATTGTGGAAGTGATTTTGTTAGTAATATACAGCCAATGTCATAGGATAACAGGCTTTTAGGAACCTCAGGAGGAACTACAAGGAATTATTTTTATACTGGAGGAAGTTGAAGCCCAGGGATGATACAGGACTTTGAAAGGGTTACTCATCTCCTTATTACAGAGCTAAAGCTAGAACCTGGGAATCTTGCAATCTATTTGAGCCTGCAGCCTCTCCATTGGTTGATTTCCTGCGTTTGCTGCTATTCATATGCAGCAGTGTTTACATTGTTTACATATTTTTATTTAGAGATATAGTTAAATAACAGACTCTTAGCGCAGGGTCACCACTTTTTTGGCCTCAAAAACAAAACTTTTTTCTTTTCCTCCTTTTCTAACTAAATGCCTTTGAGACCTTCAGTTAACCTCAAGATGAATAGAACTATGGATTATAAAACGTCAAGCAGATAAATGATCTGCCCCAATAAGATGGTCTGGGATTTAAACCAGAGAAAATGTAACATTTAACTTTTAAAGACATTTAAATGAGTAGAGTTGGGCTATATAAAAACCATGACATTACAATAGTTCTGAAAAATCATTTATTGAGAGAGCGCTGGACTATCACAATTTTGAAAAAGAATTTACAGCAGCATTTTTTCTTTCTACTACACATTGGTTATAATGTCAACTGAAAAGTTTGGGATCAAATGAGAACAACTAATGGATTAAATCCCACCCAGTTAGGTAATACTGAACATCTTTCAATTATAACTGTCTATAGTTACATGAAATGGAAGATTATTGGTTTGGTTATCATTTTTAAGCTGTACTTTTTATATCTTCTTCAGGAAATCCTCACAAGGGCATGATGTTTACTGGATTCACAAAGAAGGCATTAGATTTATTGAGGACTACAAATCCTCCTATTTAGTTCTGACAGTATAGAAATAGCCTAGACTTTTTTACAGTGATTAGTCAGCAGCACAATAATCTTTAAATAGAATTAGAACTTACTTTGGAACTTCCTTTCAACCAGGTTCTCTCATTACATTAATGAGCCAAATAGGGATTAATGGTGATTATAGCAAATCAGTATGTGAAATTGTTGAAGCTGTTTTTAAGCACTTCTCCCTTTGCCTTTCCACTTTTCAATCTTCGATCATGTCTCTCTCCTTTTCATGCAACACACTCAACATGCAACTCACTCGTCATGCAGTGTTCTTGCTCATTCTTCTCACCTGCCCTAAATGCCTCAAATCACAATGCTCCATCCTCAAATCAATGACTTTTACAAATTATCCTTTTAAGCACAGGAAGCTGATTTATTAAAAATTTAATGGATGCAGAGAATCTACTGAGAAATTAATTTCTGTTTTATTTTAGAGCTGTAGTCATTAAGAAAAGCAAGAGGGTAAATTGTCCCATCTCTAAGAATGCAACAAGAAATTATTCCTCAAGACTGAGCTCTGCTTCTACCAAGAAGTGGGAAACATATTTTTTGTATTTATTTATTTTAGAGAAAGAAAGGTGGGAGGGGAGAGGTGAGGAGAGAGAGAATCTCAAGCAGACTCAGATGCTCTCAAGCAGACTCAGATGAATCTCAGAGAGAATCTCAAGCAGACTCAGATGAGCCTGATGCTCTGCTGGACCTCACGACCCTGAGATTGTGACCTGAGCCGAAATCAAGATGCCTAACTGACTGAGCCACCCAGGCACCCAGGGAAACACATTTGTGTGTGTGTGTGTGTGTGTGTGTGTGTGTGTGTGTGTGTGTGTGT
>ML101075.1:115015-199277 GCA_003697995.1 Taxidea taxus jeffersonii
TGTGTGTGTGTGTGTGTGTGTGTGTGTGTGTGTGTGTGTGTGTGTGTTTCAGAGCTAGAAAGGAGAATTTTAAAGCTGTGATAGGCTAAAGACAATTCATTAACCAGCCCTTGGTTTCAGAGTTTAAAAGGTCATTGTATACTTGGATTACATAGTAACTTGCAGCCTGCAGAAATAAAGGTTTTGATAGTCAAAACAGAGGGACCACTTCTGAGATTTTGTAATCACCATCAAACATCAAATGTGTAGTCAGACAACATGGCTTTCCTTGTTACAATGAATGACCAATACTGAAAGTCCTACTGTATGTCCATCTCTCAGGAAAGGATGGGTGTTTGAGCTGAACCTAATTTGTAAAACAAAGATGTATATTAGTGTCTGCACAAGTATTTTAAAAGAATCTTACCTGTTTCTTACAGATAGTAGACAAAATAAAAAATGACCACATCATTTTAAGTCTTTGATGAAGTAAAAAGGGTAAAACACCATTTCTATTTTCAAACTCTGAATTTCTGTAAGTGTTCCATTGTTTTCTTGTCTGTAAAATTTTACTTTCATTTAAACTGAAATGTATGTAAAAATTTACAGGATTTAGAGGTAAGGACCAAATCACATTTCTTTTAATGAAGAGAGGCTATAGAAAAAAGGGTCAATGACAGGGAAAAATGAAATCAAATGTCACCATGTCCCAAATCATCTAAATCAAATGTTTAATTAAAAATTAAGTTAGACCTGGCAATTCACATACCTGTATTCCTGGGGCCAATAATACACTATATGTTAATAAAAAAAATAAGTTAGAGCTACTCAGATCACTTTCAAAATGAATGTTATAGAGCTAAATAATATTGGTACACAAGTATCATCTTTGTATAGAGTGTATGTCTATTTTGTTAAATTTTTGTAGTTTTTTTTTAAGATTTTATTTATTTATTTGACAGACAGAGATCACAAGTAGACAGAGAGGCAAGCAGAGAGATAGAGGAAGCAGGCTCCCCACTGAGCAGATCCCAGGATCCTGGGATCATGACCTGAGCCGAAGGCAGAGGCGTTAACCCACTGAGCCACCCAGGCACCCCAAATTTTTGTAGCTTTAAACTTGATAGTTTTCCAAAGCTTGCAGATCAAAGACTGAAGTATGATACTATGTTTTAAGAGGATGGTACATGAAATAATATGAAGGGTAGGCAGAGATAGCTTTGATAAACCTTACCCATAACAAAAGAGCTTTGGAAATCTTTGGTCAGAAAAGTTACCAGACCAAAAGATAACTTTATATAACTACTTGACATCAAGACATGTACCTCTCTGTCCTCTTCTGCAAAATCAGTCCTGTATATGATAAAGGTCAGTAAAAATATACTGTAACAAACGGAATTGTAGTGAAAATGCACTGGTTGTAGTAATCATCAGCATCGTGTCAGTAGCCTACCCAGAATTCTGCAGGAAGAGTTATCCTGGCCCCAAAGGAAAATACCATATTTCCATAATTTCTACACTTCTTAATTTTCTGGTTAAGAAGATGCATAAATTTGTTCCCACATTAAAGTGATTTTCATTATCAAAGGGAACTTTCTGAAGTCCACCTACCTTATTTATAGTTGACCATTCCTTTTATGGAAAAGATACGGGAATAGCAAGGAAAAAAAAATAGCTTACCATTTATACAAAATGGGTAGAACTTTTTGTTTGTTGTTTGATTTTAGTTGTAGGTATACTAAACATTGTGAAGCCACATGAGACCTTTAAATATCATGAGGTCTCATAATATCTGAAATGCTTGGAGATGTCAAGCACTTTGCAGCCTATACAAGTGGTGGTATAAGCCATGCTATGTTCAAAAGGTCACCAGAGGGGAAATATAAAACAATTTCCCTTCCTCCCACATATTCACTTAATAGCTTAAAGTATACAGAATGTCTGTTGCTACAGAGAGGAGGAACACCTTTATTGGCAGAAAATTCAAGAAAATGTTTAAACACATGACTAAAATCTTTCCCGGCATTGCCATTTATAAGTAGGCTTCAGAGAGAGCTCAATCTGTTGCCATTCTAGGAAGCACTGGATATCACGTGCTTACTCCAATTTGTAAAATACCACTACTACTAATCCCTCGTGAAGAACAATGGGAAGGATTAAATACTAAGGATCAATGAATACTTCCTTTGGCTTGTAAGGGTCATTTTCTCTCTTTTAATATATCTGATCTATATGCTACAGAATAGCTCCTGCTGTTGGGTCAACAAAAGTGTACAATGTATCTATCATAGGCACAATGCAATGTAGGAGGTAACAAATAAAATCCTTACCTCTAATCATTTACACAATTTATCTACATGAAATATTCAAAGATCTATGAAAGATAGCATATAATCAAATAGTTTGCTGAAGAGTATAGTCTATAATGTAGGTTAGTAATTTGCTGATAATAAACCTCAAGAAAGACTGACCCTTATAGAAACTGAACTTGAAGGTAGCCTTTACAAAGCCATTAGATTAATGAAGAAGAGTTCGGTAGAGCACTTCAGACAAGATAAATTCATGAACAAATGCAAAAGGGCAGACTTACATACAGAGTCTAACCATTAGGGATACAGCTGATACTGACCTAACAGAAACAGGGGTCAGCCCAGGAGACAGGATGAGATAAGGTTAGATAGGCAAAATGAAACAAACTGAAGGCATTAAATCACTAAAATGGAAAGTCTGAACTCCATGCAACAAACCATGGCAATTGTTTACTTCACATACCACCAAGAGATCATTTTAATTTTGAATCAATCTGATTAAGGTTTATGTATTGATACTCAAGCCAACAATTTAAGTCTGCTAGATTTTGCTATGGATAAAAAAGGATGGAGACAAACACTTCTAACTTCAAGGACTATCCTAATGCCAATTTGAGAGAATTTTTCAAAGCATCACCACTTGTACTAACAAAACTAGCCAGCCTATGATATACACCAGTTACACATACATTGCTAATTCCTATATAAGTAACTTTGCTTTTATGGTCAGTTTTCCATCATAAGAAATAGTCTTTCTCTTCTGTCATTTTTTTTTTTCCAGATTATAGTTAGTCATCCACGAAGTTCTAGCTTACATCTCTCTCTGGCATATGTGTCAGAATCACTTCCATCTATACTATTCTTAACTCTCAAATTTCTAAACACCTATATAGTAATTTTTTTTAACTCACTGGAAATAATTGTCATATTTGCTACCTACTATACACTGAATTATGTCCTCCCAAGATTCATGTGTTAGCCACCTCCACCCCATTTAAAAATTGTGCCTTTAAAAAGATAACGGAAGTTAAATGAGGTGAGAAGGGTGGGGCCTTAATCCGGTGGGACTGGTGCCCTTATAAGAAGACAGAGACACCACCAGTACACACACATAGAGAAAAGTCCATGTTAGGATACAGCTAGAAGGCAGCTATGTACACACTGAGGAGAGAAGACTCAGGAGAAACCCACCTGCACACACCTTGATCTTGGACTTCAGCTTCTAAGACTGTGAGAAATCAATTTTGGTTAAGTCACCCAGTTCGTGGTATTTTGGTGTGGAAGCCCTGAAAAACTAATATACTGCTTATATTTACTTAATCCTTATCTCCCTTATTTGACTCTGATCCTCTAGAAAGCAGGAAATAAAATTATCTAATTTTTTTAAAGATTTTATTTATTTTTTTGACAGAGAGAGATCACAGATAGGCAGAGAGGCAGGCAGAGAGAGAGGGGGAAGCAGGCTCCCCACTGAGCAGAGAGCCCGATGTGGGGCTCGATCCCAGGACCCTGAGATCATGACCCGAGCCGAAGGCAGAGGCTTTAACCCACTGAGTCACCCAGGTGCCCCTAAAATTATCTAATTTTTGAAAAATATCTTTTAATGCTTTGTGATATTTTATTTGTTGCAATAATATGAGGTTATATACATGCATACATTAAAGGAGAGAATTTCAGATTCTTATAGAGGAAAGTACTTTTTAGGAAGATTTTAAATACTACAAGGATAGCAAAGTGAAAATCACTTAAGAGTGATTAAGTGATTAAGAGTCCCAGGATAAAACAGGAAGAGTGTACTGGAATGGAAATGATGTTGGTTGGAGAGTCATAAAACCCTGACTTTGAATTTTGCCTCCTCAGTTAATAACTGGGTAAGTTGATCTTCACTTTCATCAAACTGGATAATAACAATACTTAATTTCCACTATTATTAGAATTAAAAGAAACTGCTAAGCCCTGATTCTTATTTCTGGTGACACTTGCTTAATCAATGTAGGCTATTCTGACAATTTTTACACTGAACCGTTAGAAAAGATATAAATTAGGGAAAGAATAAACCTGGAAGAAGGGGTAAATGTATCATGAGAGATATGAGAGATGGTGTAAAGTAGAGGGGACAGAAAAAGAAAAAGCTCCCTAAGGGCAGAGTAGTACTGAAGAATACAGCTTGGTCTGGAACCCTAACTTTTCAAAGAGATCAATCCACAGGGCCATGCACTTTTTCCAGCTAAGACCACCTAGCCTGGAAATAACAAAAGAAGAGAATGATGGATTTGCACAGAGCTTGAGATTAGTCTGGAGTGTAAAACCAAAATAAAAGAATATATGGAGAGGATGAGTATGGTGTGAAATAGAGGCATGCAGGATAAGAAATATGACAAGACAAGAAGCTAGTAGAAAGGGTGGGCATGGATATGGAAATCATGATTTTTTTCCTGTTTCCTGTTTCAGCTATTTCTTGATTTGACCAATTGGATGGCTTTTCAAAATTCCACACTTGGCTACACCCAAATTGTTAGCCAAACTAACAATTCCTCTTCTCCATTCAACTACTTCAGTTAAGTCATGGTAACAGGATTTCAATGTTATGATCACCTCATTTCTTACCTATTGTCATGATACAGTACTGTAGGACCTGTGATCATTCAAAATTTTCAACTATAATTTAAAATTCCCATTAAAATCTTTAGATTTTATGTTTATTAAGAAAAAGACTAATACTTGCTATTATCCTTAAGATAGCTATATGCTCAGCAGTGTAATTAGAATTTGTATGATGTTAAAGGCATACACAGGAAAGCACACATCATTTCATGACATTATGAAAAGTGTTATAATTATATAATCACAAGGGATGGCATTCTGTCCGCTCATGGAGCATATAACATCCCAGTAGTTTTCCATGACAGCTTGCTGATATGGGGTTGGCAGAAAGGATTAGGAGCCCTCCCTCGGTTCAAGGTTAACATGGGAATCAAAGAAATCATACTCCGATTGAGACGGGTTTGTCCTTTCTCATCACTTTTCCTCATCTAAATGAGTTACTGGATATCCTAGGAGCTCTTACCTCTAAAATGTAACACTTTAAATGTTCCTTACTGTAAGAACTTAGAAAAAAACAGTAATACAATCAATGTTCTCTACATATCCAGGTATAAGTTAATCATGCAAATTAGCTCGAGTGATTAGAGAGGTTTTGATTTATAAATAATTTTCATGAAGGATTTAGAAATATTAAGTAAAGTTCCTCAGAAATGATAGATGATGATAAAAAATGATGAAGATGTGATTTCCACTGCATGAATTTTCTACTAGAAGAAGCCTAGTGAGCTTCAGTAAAAAAGCAAGCTTCAGGGGTGCCTGGGAGGCTCAGTGGGTTAAGGCCTCTGCCTTCAGCTCAGGTCATGATGCCAGGGTCCTGGGATCGAGCGAGCCCCGCATTGGGCTCTCTGCTCAGTGGGGAGCCTACTTCCTCCTTTCTCTCTGCCTACTTGTGATCTCTGTCTGTCAAATAAATAAATACAATCTTAAAAAAAAAAAAAGCAGCGAGCTTCAGGAAAAAAGCGAGCAAAGGAGTGAAGGTCACTTCTTGCTTCTTTAGACTGAAGAAAAATGATGAAATTTACCTGGACATTCACTTGATGACTTCTTCACTCCTTCCAATATTCAACTGGATATATTTTTTGGATACTCATCAAAACTAAAGAGTATTACAGTTTACATATCTTGTATATAAAATGTTTGTGATGAATTTTCTTTAGAGAATTTGTAATTAAAGTTGCTCAAGCAAAATAAAAAACCTCTCGAAGCGTATTTGCCTTTATCAAGGTCTCCTTAGTCACACGATTCTTGAAGTGTGTGCACCCATTTATGCAATGGATGTCTTATGTAAAAGACCACAAGATTATCTAAAATAAACCTCTATGAATGGCAAATGGCTGAGATTTATCTTTGCTTTAGAACTGAGGCTGAAGCCGCTTCTAAATCAGCTAATACAGTCTAACTTTTTTATTTAAACTTTTAATGGATTTCTTTAAAAAGAACAATAATAAATTGACTACTTGTTCACAAAATAACATCCTTACTATGAATAATAACTATATTTTGTGAAATAAATTGGAAAAGTGACCTTTTTTTTTTCATTTTTACAAATCTCCTTAATCACTGGCTTGATAGAAGAAAGCAGGATTCTCCTATATGCTACTGTATTCAATCTGTTAAGATATGCTCTTTTGGTTGAAATATATGAAGAATCCTGTCTTACACAGATAAATATTTGGGAAGGAATGGTATATTTTAATAGTATTTTCAGATAACTGGGGATATCCTTTTTTGATACCATACCAAATCTTGACAAGTGGCACTTTCTAAAGGATTAGGTACAAGGTGGAATGTGAAACCATATCAATGAACTTTTCATTTTCTCTTACATTAAAATCTATTCCTCTAGCTTACACTTTGAATGGGCCTTTTACCCATGCATAATTTTGCAACATCCTGCACTGGACATCTATCAAATATTAGTCCCTTGAGTTACATTCATTTTTCAAGTGTTGACACATTTCAACATCATATCATCCTATTATATATACAAACATATTATATATAATACAGATATTAAAAAATTTTAAACATCACCACCAGTCATATCAGAAAAGTCTTTAAGTTTTAGAAGGTTGTAAACTTCGTAATCGTGGTTATAACAGTCTCACTTCATTAATTTTTGAGAAAATGTCTGCCAGATACCCACAACTGAATAACCATGGCTGGCCTGTCAGTTGTTCTTTCAGAAAAAAAAAGTTTTTTTATAAAAAAGAGTGGCTAATTTGATTTGCCACTTGAACACGTGCACAAGGGTTTCTTCTTGAGATAATCAGGACATTTTTTAAAAGAAGTTTAAATATGCTTTAGGCATATTTAGCATTTCATCACACAATATATTTAAATATTAAAAACTTCAAAGGTTGAGATTTAATAAAATTAATAGCTTTTCCCTGTTTCCACATGGTTAAGTGAAACCAGTTTTTAATTTTTGATAGCAAAATGTGACAATGAGGTATATGACAATCTGGGGCCACTGCCTTCGTTTGTGTGCAGGTACCTTTACTCATTGTTTTTGCTGCATCAGTGCAAATATCAATACAGTGAAAAAGGCAAATACTGCCCTAGAATAGTATTTAAATAGTGTGACTGTGTGAATTCCCCAAAAGTGTTTCAGAAACCCCCAGAGATCTGTGGAGTGCAATTTGAGCGATCTTATAATCCTTTCTGGAACTCCAGACCCATATGCTCAATGGTCCACTAGATGTCCTACAGGCACTACTACTTTAAGATGCTTAATTGATTAATGGTCAAATGATCATTGGTCATTCCTTCCCCCCGAAGCTATTCCTCTTTCATTTCCTATCTTAGGTACCATCTTTACACACGTCACTGAAGCCAGAAATCTAGGAGTCACTCTTGATTTTTCCTTTTCCTTAGGCCATTATATCTAATTAGTCAGTATGTCCAATCTCTTACATATATTCATTTCTGTCCAGCACCATTAAGACTGAATTAGTTCAAGCCTTCAGCACCTCAAAAAATTGCTCTGTAACTAGTTTCCTTCCCCCAATCTTCTTCTCCTCCTACTCATACTTCACTCTCTACTAATACTAGCTTTTGAAAAAGCAAATTTAAATACTGCAATATTGAAAGACAAGGCTCTTGTCAACAGTACTGGCCTCAATTCCTTCCTCTGCCTCTTCCCAGCTGAGCAACCTTGGCAAATTACTCAGGCTCTGTGTGTTACACTGTTTGCCTTTGTAAGGAAAAAACAAACAAACAAACTAAAGGATTTATCATATATGGTTATAAAGACAGAGATAATTAATATAAATCATTATCTAAATTCATAGAAAGTATCATCACATAGCCTGATATCTAGGAAGTTGTTGATAAATGTTGAGAATTACTGTCAGTTCTTTCCTTCAAATTCTCATTTTGTTGTAACCATTATCTGATATGTTTTTCTCATTCCTAGACTATGTTCTCCTTGAAGTTAGCAACTTTAACTTGTCTTCACTTTATGCCCGGGGGCATAGTAAGCATTTGATACTAATAATAGTAAACAGCTGATACTTAATAATTATCAGTTAATGAATGCAAAAGAGTTTTCTCTGAATTATCTACAAATGTAGACTTAGTTTAGAACTATTTGAATTATTATTTTTTTAAAAGATTATTTATTTATTTATTTGACAGAGAAAGATCACAAGTAGGCAGAGAGGCAGGCAGAGAGAGAGGAAGCAGGCTCCCTGCAGAGCAGAGAGCCCGATGCAGGGCTCGATCCCAGGACCCTGAGATCATGACCGGAGCTGAAGGCAGAGGCTCTAACCCACTGAGCCACCCAGGCGCCCCTGAATTATTTAAGTCATATGTCTCAATTCTTTAAGATTCTACCTAATTACCAGAAGAAAATATATTATTGTAATATGTAACACACACATAAACTAAATGACATACTAGGACTAATATGCTTACATATTATCCCCAATTGGCAAAATCCTAAAACCATTTTTAGACACGTTTCTTCCAAAGACTCGTAAGAACAAAGGTTTAAACCTGTCCCAGGGTTGGCTTGAAGATACATGAATACCATTTTGGGGGGAAGAATGTCTACTGCTTTCTTCCATATTCTCAAAAAGAGGTCTGTGACCCAGACAAGGTTAATAACCACTGGCATAGACGATGGCAGAGAATATAATACCAGGAGTTGGCAGAGTTCATGACCAACTGATAGAGATACATGTTTTAGCATGCAAACATTTTGGAACATGTCAAATCACACAGCGAAGACAATTGCCTACCAGGTCTACCTCTATTTGAACTTTGAAAATAAATCATATGAAGTCCACAACCCTGAACCCAAGTACCTGATCTCTGCACAAGAGCCAATAAATAACATTGTTAAATCACAGGGCCAGTTTTACTATGCACTTCTTTACGGTGTATTTTGTATTTGCCAACAATGCTGGGGGCTTAGAGAGAGCCTATGCTGATTATAACCTTGAATTTTGTCTGTGTGTATTCTGTTGGATTTTATAAGTGACCTGATTTAAACACATAAGTAAATTTTTATTTTTTTATTTTTTGAAAAGATTTTATTTATTTATTTGACAGAGACACAGCGAGAGAGGGAATACAAGCAGGGAAAGAGGGAGAAGCAGGCTTCCCGCAAAGCAAGGAACCTGATGTGGGGTTCAGATCCCAGGACCCTGGAATCATGACCTGAGCCAAAGGCAGATGCTTAACCGACTGAGCCTCCCATGTGCCCCAACATAGGTAAATTTTTTAAAAGCATATATACAATATATAATACATGACATATAATATGTACTATGAATGTACCTTATAAAACAGAATATATAATATGAAATGCAAACTATTATCTGCAATATAAAGGATATGCAATACATAATGGATACTACATAACAATGCTCTCTAAAAATTTATGGATTTTCTACCATACTAAAATAATTTGCATAGCTGATATAGATAATTCTGTAAGATTTTAATAAGTGTAATTTGATTAAAGTCATTATCCTATCAATAATTAAATCCATTTATATTTCAGTGACAACACTGAAATAGCTTTATAGCAACACTTAATAGGGATATACCAGTTTAAGATCAATTTTTCTTTGGACTCATTTTTGTGTTATTGTAGTTTATATGTAATTTAATGTTTAAATACATAACGTGGACCTGGGTGTATATTACTTAAATCAGTATTTATCAAAACATAAGTATGATTGGAACCACAGTGTAGGACTTGGAAATTAATTTTACTTGCAGTTTATGTTGAAGGTATTCAGCTATGGGCTATCATGTGAATAGCAATCTGTCTCTAAGTTCAAATTTTCTAAGGACCTGAAGTAGAAATAACATGGATATTATTAGCATAAACATTCTGAAATCAAACACACTGATGAAAAATTCACAGGATTACCTCTAAATTCACTAATGAAATAGTCATCATACTGAAATAATCATTATCAACATTTCCACCTTTATTATCTGTTCTTGTCTGCTTCATAAAAATTAGAAAATTAAATGCAAAATCTTTCCATTAGTGCACTGTTAAAGCTGTAAATTTAAAAACAAATCAGAGAATATGAAAGTTAAGATCCTCTTAGTAACATTAACTTGTCCAACACTGATTATATATAATTCCTGAATTGCTGGTTAGTGTTCTAAGTGTACATTTTATTATAAGGCAAAAGAAATGTAAGGAAATTGATGCTGTTATGAAAACTATAACTTTTTACTTTCTTGAGTTATGAAGGCTGAAATTTGCAATCTTAACATTGTATTAGCATGGGATTCTGCAATTTAATAAAACTGGTTGAGAAAATGAGCTATGTTCACTCAGTAAAAATGATATCTCTTTTCTTGAATGGAACATGTATAGCACCTACATTTAAAGGCAACAGATGAAAACTTTAATAATTTAGTAGTTTTTATAAACACTCATAAAGTTACCTCATAAAATGATAGTGTTATATATGCCTGCCAGATTGGTAAAACTTCATTTATGTAATGTTATATAAAATTATCAGAATTCTTAACCATTAAATAATATAGACAAATTCATGTAGTATATATACATATCACATATATAATTAATGCAATTACTGTTTGTTACATTTGTAAGGGTACCCAAAAAGTACTATATGGAAGGAATAATAAATAAAATTAAGATTTCATTGTTACTATGATATCTGTAATGGACCACAGACTGAAAGGAGTAACGGATAGCCAAATAACAACATAAATGATAAATAACTGTAAAATTAAAGCCTCAAGGGGGCCACTCTTTGTATGCAAATGATTTGTGATAGAAGAATGTAGAACACTATCTGGGTTATAATAGCTGCTTAAAGACACTTGTGGGATTGGGGTGCTTAGGTGACTCAGTTGGTGGAGTGTTGAATCTTGGTTTCGTGTGAGGTCATGATCTCCCAGAGTCTTGGGATTGAGCCCAGAGTCAGGCTCTACCCTGAGCTTGGTGTCTGCTTGAGATTCTCTCTCTCCCTCTCCCTTTTCCCCTTCCTCTGCTCTCTCTTCTCTCTCAAGATAAAGAAATCAAGTCTTAAAACAAAAATATTTGTTGGGTAAATAAACTTGCATAGGATCTTCAATAATATAGAAATGGAAGAGCTTCCCCTAGTTAGGTTCCCTGAGAGACTTAGCAGCTGGGCATATCTGAGTAACCAGCGTAGGAGCTACACACTCCAGGGTGTGGGTGGCAGGGAAGAAAATCAAAATCAAGGTATGTCTGCAATGATCCCCCTAAAGAGATTATTTGAGACCTGTGGCTGCACATCAGGCCATTTTACTTGTATTTATCTCACTACGTTAAACAACAAGATGGGTGCATTGATTCCAGAAAGACAGTATTAAAAGGTCTACATTCCCTGGGAAAATGTGTGTGTATGTGTGTGTGTGTGTGTGCGCGCGCACGCGCATGTCGCACGCGCATGCATGCTTGGTGGTAGGGGGAAGATTGGGTAGCTTAGACATGTGGTGGTGGTGATAGTGATGTCCTTAGGCTTCTCACACAACTCCAGATATCCATCTAATTAGTCCTGTGAGAGGCAGCAGGAAAACAAGATAGATCCTCCTTATGTGGATGTACAAGAACAAAAGTAAATTTCTTTGGAAGATTGAGAAAGAGGCTGTGTCATAAATGGAAGACATGATGAGATATTAAAGGAGCAGGACAATGATCCATTCTAGGGTGGGTCAACTAAAATTATTCTTTAAAACTTATAGCACAGATACATGTCAATATGTGTATTCACATATTCAACAAATACTTATTGAGCATTTGGTGTATTATTAAGGATTATCTACACAGGCTACTTAGGTTCAAATCCTCCTCTACTGCCATGCTGAGAAGGCAGGCATGACCTTTTCTCCAAGCACATTATAATAAACTACAAGAAGTAAGGAGCAACAGTAAAACAAATACCTATAAATTTAGAAATACATACTCCTATATTTCTAAAAAGCAGAGAGATGAATAATCCCCAAACATATATTTGATAATGGCTACAGCAGCATTCCCTAAAGTGCAGCAGGATAAGACCCTTTCTGTTTGGTCTTTCACGTCACTTGTTAGAATGCTGGATCTGGGAAAATGCATGTGTTCACAATGCGGTGCTAAGGTCTGTCTCACGGAGGACGGAGCAGGCTGGCTGCTTTGATCTCTGTTCCTATCAGAGGAACTGCTTCTTTGCTCTCTTGCAGGTACAAAAGTACTTGGAGCTCAACTCCTTCTTAGATATGATCTGGGTTTTTTTCGAGGTCTGTATTCTCTTTGACAAGGTGCATGTGCCACCTTTGTTTAGTTCTACATCGATAACTTTTTCAATCCTTAAAATCATTTGAACAATCACATAATCATGGGAGGCTTTAATAACACGATCACAGAGGCACCTGGGTGGCTCAGTGGGTTAAAGCCGCTGCCTTCGGCTCGGGTCATGATTCCAGGGTCGTGGGATCGAGCCCCGCATCGGGCTCTCTGCTCTTCGGACAGCCTGCTTCCTCCTCTCTCTCTCTCTGCCTACTTGTGATCTCTGTCTGTCAAGTAAATAAATAAAATCTTTAAAAAAAAAAAACAAACACGATCACAAATGGCTTCTTAAAGTTCTTTCAGAGAAAGCCCACCAAAGGAAGTCAGTGCTCCCAGCAGCCATGCCGCTATTAATCTTCTTGGGGAGGTGTTGAGTCTGTTTGGGGTGCTATAACAAAAATACCATAGACTGGGTGGCCTCTAACAACAAAATTCATTTCTCACATTCCTGGAGGCAGGGGAGACCAACCTTAGGCATAGCACATTTGGTGTTGCGTGAGAGCCTGCTTTCTGGTTCTCACAGGGCACCTTCCAGCTGTAACCTCACACGGTGGGGGTAAGCTAGCTCTCCCGGGTCTCCTTTTACAAGATCACTAATCCTATGCATCGTTGATGCAAATATAAAATGATGCAGCTGCTACAGAAAACTGTCTAATCACTCCTCAAATAATTAAAAATAGAATTACCATATGATCCAACAATTCCACTTCTGGGTATATATATGCACAAGAAGTGAAAGCAGTGTCTCTAAGAGATATCTGTGGACTCATATTCCTAGAAGGATTATTTACCATAATTAAAAGGTAGAAATGCCCATCGATGAATGAATGGTTAACTATCATGTGGTATATACACAAAACAGAATATTATTTGGCCTTAAAAAGGAAGGACATTCGACACGCTGTATGCTATCCAATATAGATAAACCTTGAGAACATTATGCTAAGTGAAACAGGCTAATTGCAAAAAAGGAAAATAGCTGTATGACTGCATTTATATGAGAGATCTAGAGTAGTTACATTCACAGAAACAGAAAGTACAATGGTGGCTGCCAGGGGATGGGAAGAGGGAAAGAGGGGGGAAATGTGGTTTGTTTAATATATAGAGTTTCAGTTTCAGAAGATGAAATATTTCTGGAGATTGGTTGAATAATAATGTAAACATATTTAACAGTACTGACCTATATACTTAAAATGGTTAAGAGAGTAAATTTTGTTACATATATTTTGCCACAATTAAAAATAATCCAGACTTGGTTAAAAAAAAAAAAGGAGATATTTCCATCTTGCTACTTATGCTGTGGGAAAGCATACCACCAGGTGAAAAATATACAGTTAATTACTTTTAAATAAGGCTGAAGGGATCAGTCAAAAATTCATTCCTCTAATTTTAACACTTTTTAGCCAAATGGTTCAAATTTTTAGGCATCTGAATTATACTGCTGTGGTTCTTCAAAGAAATTCTCTCCCAAGTATCTGCATAAAACTAAGCATTGCAGTTTTTGTTTTTTGAGAGAAGAGAAAGTTCTGCTCATTTTTCTTCTAATCCTTGTCCTACTCATACTTTAAGATCAGTTCAACATTTCTCCCCCTGTGAGGTCTTGTCTCTTTGACTGTGCTGACACTCTTTCCTTTGGGCTACCATTATGCCTTGCAAGTAACTCATTTATTACATTTACTGCCCAATTAGATTTGTACTAGTTGTGAGCTCCTTAAGGGTAAGGATGCTTCATATTCATCTGTGTGTCCCAAGAACTCAGCAGAGAGCCAAGCAAGAAATAGAAGTTCAGTATTTATTTATAGGATGTTGCTGAAGCCATCTCTTGTAAAACTGCTTTATGAAATAATTGTGAAATAAGTCCCTCTTAGAGATGAGGACTATGGGAAAATAAAAACCTACCTGCTCCTTTTAACTAAAGAATATATTATTTTACCAAGTGATATAACATAGTTTTGTTTTTCTTTTTTTGACTCGAGTGCCAGGAAGCTAAATGCCAAACGTTTGTCCTAAATTCAAGTTTACCCCGAGCATTAGTAATCTAGTGTGAGTAATCTGGTATTATTCCACCACTAACCCATCTTGTCTTGTCTTTGCGTCTGTGCTATCGTAACATTATCTTGTTATAAACCGCCTCAAGTCTATTTTGGAAGAAAGTGAGATATGATTAAAATATGTAAAATATGCAATACGAGGCTAAATATGAAGGTGCTGTTTTAAAGCTGTTCTCTTTGGTTTCCTTTCTTTGTTCCACGAATAATGTTTCCTACATTTCAGCATAATCCTAAACAGCTGTGCTCTCAGTACTGCAATATCTGTTCCTATACACTTGATGTTGTCTGGTTCAGTTCTGAGTAGGCGGCATAGTCTGTTCTCCATAATTTGTTTTCTAATGTATATCCACTTGTGTGTCATATTAGTTATTCTATTTTTCCTTAAACTGTGGCTAAATTAAGCTACTTTTCAAAGTAATAAGACAATCTAGTCAAGACCCTTTCTACATAAGATATGCGCAGTGCAGTTGGTATAATTAAGATAACAGGAATTATGATTTCCTTCATAACAGTCTGAAACCATAGAATTTATTAGGCCTATATCCAGATGTAGATTCAGGATAACTGTGACTCCTTAGACAAGTCATTTGAGTACTTAGATGAATTTCACTGTTGAAATGTATTACATGCTCTTTCCTACTCTCACTGCTATCATTCCCTGAAAAATACACTTGACCAAATTTTCTGTGTCTTGCAAGGTACACTGTACTGTCCAACCCTCCTGTGAAACAGTATCTGCCTGGCTAGTACCCAGATAGCTTAAACTGATCCATCCATTTTCCACATTTTTATAATACATAGCCTTCATCCTTCTAATGTAACATCTAGTAACACATAAGCTCAGCTCTGGAATGGACCAACCGGTACACCTGTAAGCACATATGCCCCTCGACATACATTTAGACTGCATTTCCCAGCCTCCTTTTATCTGGGTGTTTCATCCGACTAGTTCTGGCCAGTGGCAAGTAGGCAAACATAATGCTCACCACTTTAAGGCTGACCTACTGAACTTTTTAAATGCTTCATGCACTCTCGTTCTTTGTACTCTTCTGGCCATATGAAGAGAATTCAATAAGGACTATAAGATTCTGGGGAATGGCAGAAGTCCTAGGTGCTTCAACGACTGTATGGATAAAGCTCCTCCCTCAACCCCTTGTTTGTTTTGCATCAGTTTTTACCCCTCATTGATCATATAAAGGCCAGAAATTTATCTTAATGCTTTTTAAAGTTTTCTATATAACTGGAGCACCTGGATGGCTCAGGTGGTTAAGTGCCCAACTCTTGCTTTTGGCTTGGGTCATGATCTTATAGGTGGTGGGATCCAGCCCTGAGTCAGGCTCTGGGTTCAGTGTGGAATCTGTCTAAAAGATTCTCTCCCTCTGCCCCTCCCCATGGATCGTGTTCTTTCTTTCTCTCTTAAATAAATAAATAAATCTCTAAAATTCTCTATACAATCAATTACAATCATTTAATAACATTCATTCAACACAGTATATTTTAATAGAAAATACATATCATTTTCCATCTTGTCACATTATCAATTATATGCATTTCAGCATTCATTAAATATTCTAAATAATTATTTAATATAGTTATATGTTATCCAATGATCATGCTAATTATATATCCACATAATTTAAGAAAGTAAAAAAAAATTACTGCTCACTTTATGATTCACTAAAAAGAAAATGATAATGTCCAGGTTTTCTTTTTGTGACTGTTGTTTCCAGTAGGTGTTATAAGTGATATAAAGACAGAAATTGAAAAAAAAAAACCAGTAAGAGTCCACAAGCACATTTTCAAGTCCCTGAAATAACACATAGTTGGTGTGTATGAATGAGTTCATGAATCATTTATCAGTGGTGATGGAAATAGACATTATATACCTCAGAAGTCTTTGTTGTGGTGCCTTATAAAGATGTTCAGTATTTGATTCTCTACTTTAAAGGGAGGGAACTAACATTAATTAGATGTTTTTTCTGTGCCAGGTGCTTTACATAAATTGTTCTTCTTACCCCTCACAAAAACTCTGTGAGGTAGTAGTTTTTCTCCTCACAGCAGAGATGCAAGTTAAGAAAGAACATAGCTCGTAAATGGCAGAGCTGTGACTGAAACCCACAACTGCCTTATTCTTTCATACTTTTTCTTTCTAACACAGAACTCTGTCTAGCATTGTTCATCTACATATTTTTCATGACACATTTGTTTGAATCACATTACTTCTCTATTCTAAATATAAGCACTTAGAGTTAATTAGTTGTTATTATTTAATGAGTTTCTATATTATGCTAGCCACAAGGAAGTTTTAAAAATCACATAAGAGATTGCCTATTATAATGTGGTCATATTGAAAGATGGCCACTTTCATTCTTAGGATTGTTTCTACACCATTTTCCTTCTCTGCTCCCTATAAATTCTAGTATTTTCTTTATTGTCATTAGATTATATTGCTCATGACCTTCATTGTTGCAGTCACTGGATTATTACAATGAATTCCTCCATGTTTCTCAAGTATTTTAGCTCCTGAATCTCTTCCCAACAAAACTCTTGATTTAATTCTAGATAATTTCAATATATACATATATGATCATTCCTGAAATCTGGCCTTTTGATTGCTTGATCTTCTTTCCTCTAAATATCTTGGTCTTCATATTATTTTAACCAATCAATGCCCTGGTCATTTCTAGACCTATTCATTACAAGGAACGCCCATACTTCCATAATCTGTTTCATGTATCCAGTTCTCTGACCACCATCTCCTATCTTTTCAGCTCAATTCTCTAGTATCTCAGCTCTAACAATCCACTGGGACCATCAAGCAATTGAAGTATAAACATCTCAATGTCCCTCAACAACCTTTCCTAGGCAAATTACAATCCTGCTTAAATCTAACTCTGCCTCTTCAGCACCTGAATATGTCAGCTAAATATTCATGCAGAAATACATAACAGCTCTGAATGATCTCACTTTAAATTCAGTTTGACAAACTGTTGGAGAGCCCCTAAGCCTGCCCACAATCAACTATATTTCTCTAGTTCATGTACTTTCTACTATCCTGTAGTACTATTTCATACCTTCTCCTTTCTTCTTCAAAGACTTTTTTTCATTTATTTGAGAGTAAGTGAGAGCGCATGAGAAAGAGAACGAGCGGGATGGGGGAGGGGATGAGACAGACTCCCCACTGAGCTGAGGGAGGAGACCAACATGGGGCTCAATCCCAGAACCCCCGGACCCAGGACCATGACCCCAGCTGAAGGCAGATGCTTAACAAACTGTACCACCCAGGCACCCCTTTTCTACTTTCTTCTTAAATTTCCAACACATTCATCCTAATACTCACTCCAATTTGATGACTTTGCTTCTTTTTTTCACTGAGAAAATTAAAGCAACTAGAGGGAATCTCCAGGAACTCTCATAGCCACATACGTCAACCTGCAAGGAACCCATACATTCGGCTCCCTCTCAGGTTTCTGGAAATAAATGATATTTACTCCTTTCTAAAACCTTCCCTTGTATAATAAGTATAATTTCCTATCACCTCTCCAAGAACCACATAATGGAATTTATTCCCTCTTATCTACATTATTATTTTTCTCTTATGTAGTAGAGATGAATACCACCAGCAAAAAAATGTTTTTTTTTCTCATTAAAAAAAAATCCTCCATTAAGTCCCGTTTCACCTAACAACTATAACTCTGATTATCTTTTCCCTTTTGTAGCAAAATATCTTGAGATATTTGACTATACTCAGTAACACAGAATTCCATTTCTCTTTATCTCCTGTAATCCTTGCCAATCAGATTTCCCCCTGATTATTACACCAAAACTATTCTTGTCAAGATCACCAATTACATCCAGATTGCTCTATCCAGTGGTCACTTTTCAATTCCTGAAACTTATCAACATCAAGTATATTTCCCTTGATGTGTTTTCTTCACTTGGCTTCCACAATACCACACTCTTGCTTCTCTCCCAGCAACATTGTTCCACCTCAATCGCCTCTGTTGGTTTCTCTTCCCCTTGCAGATCTCTTAACACTGCAGTTCCCTGATCTCAGTTCTTTATTCTTTCTTCTTCTCTGCCTACAACCACTACACTGTTACCTCATTCAGCACATAACTTTAATAACAGCAATATGCCCATATCACCCAAATTTATATGTCTTGCCCAGATGTGTCTTCTGAATTTCCCAAACTCATATATACAACTGCCTACCTGACAGATCCACTGAGATGTCAAATAGATATCTCCAGATTAACACATGTAAAACCGAACTTCTCATCTCCTTTGTCCCTGCAAACCTATTTTACTGAGTCTTTTCCAATTCTCACTTAAAGGGATGGCTCATCCTTTCCGCTGCTGAAACAAAACTCTTGGCTTCATTCCAGATTTTTCTATTCTCACATTCATATCAAATTTGTTGGAACTCCTGTTGTAATATCTTAAAATACAGTCAGAACCCAATCCTCAAAATTTCCATTGGCTACTACCTTGATACCAAGCCATCATTATTACTCCAATGATTACTGTAATCATTTATTAACTGGTTCCTGTTTCCATCTATCTGCAAACTCTTTCAACACAACAGTCAGAGTAAAATCCATATTAGATCACATCTTTCCTCTGCTCCAAATCACCTACTAGTTCCTCTTTTCAGAGTCAAACTCAAGTCACAAGACCCTACAGTAATTACAAGGTCAGCCTCCCCTTCCTTTCTGATCTAACCATTTCCTCACGCATTCACCTCCAGCTGCCTGACTTTACTATCCAGTGAACTTGCTAGGCATATTAATGCTTTATAGGCTTGTGCTAGTATAACTCTTTCATGAAATGTTGTCCTCTAGATAACTGTGTGCTTATTTTCTTGAATTATTTCAAGTTTTTGCTCAGATGCCACCTTCTCAATGAGGTCAAATCTGACCACCTAAACAAAAAATGCAACCTAACTCCCTTTTCCTCTGTTCTATGTTTTCATTAGCACTTATCACTTTCTGGCATCTAAATAATTTGTGTGTGTATTCCTCTAATGTAACCCTAGTGTCCAGAACAGTGCTGGTCACATGACAGATACATAATAAACAAAATAATAAATGTATAAAATAATATAGTATAAGCTTGGTCAAACCCACACATGCACGCATGTTTACACACACACACAGCTCGAAAGAGAACTGGAAATTTGTCCTTGATAACGGAAATACAATGATCCACATCTAAAGGATAATTCATAATTCTGTATATGAAGCAATAGACTCTTAAAATTGTAAAGAACCTTAAGGATTATATAATCCAATCATGCATATAATGTTTATATTTCTTCTGCATGTTTTCCCATATTAATTCTCTGGTCTATTCTTTTTTTTTTTTTTTAAGATTTTATTTATTTATTTGTTAGAGAGAAAGAGAGAGTGAGCACAGGCAGACAGAGTGGCAGGCAGAGGCAGAGTTCTGGAGAAGCAGGCTCCCTGCCAAGCAAGGAGCCCAATGTGGGACTCGATCCCAGGATGCTGGGATCATGACCTAAGCCGAAGGCAGCTGCTTAACCAACTGAGCCACCCAGGCGTCCCCTCTGGTCTATTCTTGAATGCTGCAGTAACAGGGGACCTTTTACATGGTTTGTGGTGAGAAAATTAAAAGTCAAGGTAATGTAGTGTTGCCTAGGATTACATAGCAACTAAGGAAAACAGCAATGTTAGAATCAGAAACCAGTTCTCTTGCCTACCAGACTAGCATCCTTCACCATATTCTATTCTGTATAGAAAACCTTTAGTGCATTTAAATATATGTCTACTGGATAAACCAAATGACTGATATAATAAATGATAATTTAAAAAATACTTATTCAACTGAAGTCAGGTTTAAAGCTTTATTAAGATGGACCTCAAAAGAACATGAAAAACACTCACTTATTTTGAAATTGAAATTATTTTGTCAGTTTTTTCATGATAAAACAATGATGTGAAAAAAATAGTACCAGTAAGAGATACCTGAACTAGAGAAAAATAATTCATGAAAAATCTGAGGTAGAGAATTCCATAGGTATCTTCAAAACACCATAATACTATGCTCTAGTAAATCCACCTTACATTAGAAAGGTGAAGATGAGAATAAAAGAATGGACATAATTTAGATTAAACAAAGCCTTTGAAGTTTCCCTCCCCAAATAATTCAGGTAAAGACTAACTAAATCACCTAGAGAATCACTGTACTCTCTACTAGCAGATGAACTAAAAGAGGTACTGAAAAGAAAGAAAACCTAAATACCATGTCTGAATTGTGGAAGTGTTTCATATTTTAATTATGTTTGGGTTTCTGCTCAGTGTAGCACACTGTGATACAAATAAATTTAAAAGAAGTTACAAAATTATAGGAGACGATGAAATATTCATAATTAGGATGCCTAAATACAACACAGAAATCATGACTAACAACTATAAGTACTCAATAATATCATTAAACTCTTCAAATTCCTAGAGATCTTCATATCAGAATTCTCTTGTGTAAAGATGTTATATTTAATGGATTAAAGAACAATTTTTATTACTGTGAGTCTCTGAAATGTAAAACAGCCTGACATTTCTGATTTACCATGTCAGCTTATCATATTCAAATAGACTTTATTCTGTGCAGTTCAATAAAAACTTTTAAAAACTTCAAAACAACAGAGTGTCTTAGAATCATTTCTCAGAAGGAGCAAGTTCTTGATACTATGTCAGAAAAATAGGAAAACTTTGTTTTCAAAACAACAAACACACCTCATTAAAACTTATGTAAACTGATTCTCATTGAGTACTTTTCCTCCAAAGACTTCCTATACTTGTGTTCCGGTTTTGCCATTATATATGTATTTTATAGACATATGCTTGCTTAAATGTACTTTTATACACTTGTGCATATAGTTTCTTAGAAAATAGAAGTTATGGAATTATAATTTTAGAATGGGGAGGGGGTTTACCAGTAATCTATCCCAACCTGATAATGTTTACTGGTAGAGGACCGAAAGGGAAAGACATTTAAAAAACAACTTCTCAAAAGAACTCAGGTCTACTGACTCTTGTTGCAGTGTTCTTCCTAGTGCTATACTGCTGCTTCTCCATATACAACTAAGTTGATGGAGCCTCACTAAATGGAGTCTTTCCTAGGTGCTGATATTTTATGTCATATACACATTAGGTCTGATAATCTCTGCTTGAACAGATTTAGAAAATGACATCAACTTCAATTGCAAAAATTGCATGAAAACTCATTCATAATATCCTTCATGTTTTAAGTCACCTGTATGTAAAAGTTAAATAAATGAAAGAACTGCTGTTGTTTTTCCAGGTAAAGGAAAATAATACTATATGATTATTCTTGTTTCAAAACTCAAATATAATATTTTAAAGATGTGGATCATATTCTGCAGTGTGATAAGTATAAATATGTGTAAAGTATAAAAGACATCTATTATTTTTTCCGTTTTCCATATAAGTTCCACAAAGGAAGAAAAAAAAATGCAGGTCAAACCAAATTCTAACTAAATACTCACACAGCATAGTCTTTCTTCTCATTTCAAGTAGGGACACAGCGTTTGGGGTTATAAACAAATCATTACTGGAGAGAAAATAACTTCTTGAGCCAGTATTTA
Source organism: Taxidea taxus jeffersonii (assembly GCA_003697995.1). Lineage (NCBI taxonomy): Eukaryota > Metazoa > Chordata > Mammalia > Carnivora > Mustelidae > Taxidea > Taxidea taxus. Next base: position 137,381 of record ML101075.1, read on the forward strand.
TTTTAATTATAGTAATTCATTAAAATTACCTAGTGACCCTTTGAAAAAATACAGACCGTTAAAAAAAAATACCGCAACAGCTAACATCATACTCAATGATGAAAAACTTTTCCTCTAGAATCAGTAACGGGACAAGGATGTCCATCTCACCACGTTTATTTAGCATAGTGCTATAGGTCTTAGCCACAGCAATCAGACAAATAAAATAAAATAAAATAAAATAAAATAAAAGGCAACCAATTTGGTAAGGAAGAGGTAAAACTTTCACTATTTGCAGATGGCATAATACTATATATAGAAAACCATGAAGATTCTACCAAAAACTCCTAGAACTGATAAATGAATTCAGTAAAGTCACAGGTTATAAAATTAATATGCAGAAATCTGCTGCATTTCTACATGCTAATAATGAAGTAGCAGAAAGAAAAATTAAGAAAACAATCCCACTTAGAATTCCACCAAAAATAGCAGAATACCTAGAAATAAATTCAACCAAGGAGGTGAAAGACCTGTACTACAAAAACAATAAAACACTGATAAAAGAAATTGAAGATGACACAAACAAATGGGAAGAAACTCCATGCTGAAAGAACCAGTATTATTAAAAATGTCCATGCTACTCAAAGCAATCTAGATTTAATGCAATTCTTATCAAAATATCAATAGCATGTTTCACAGAACTAAAACAAATAATCTTAAAATTTGTATGGAAACACAAAAGACCCCAAATAGCTGAAGTAATCTTGAGAAACAAGAACAAAGCTGGAGGTATTACAATCCCAGATTTCAAGATACACTTCAAAGCTGTAGTAAACAAAACAGTATGGTACTTGCAGAAAAACAGACACATAGATCAACAGAATAGAATAGAGAGCCCAGAAATAAACCCATAATTTTATGGTCAGTTAAGCTTTGACAAAGGAGGCAAGAATGTACAATGGGGAAAAGACAGTCCCTTCAAGGGATGGTCCTGGGAAAGTTGGACAGCTACATGCAAAAGAATGAAACTGGACTGTTTTCTTAAACCATATGCAAAATAAACTAAAAATGGATTAAGGACCTAAATACGAGAGCTAAAACTATAAAACAATTAGAAGAAAACATAGGCAGTGATTTCTTTGACATTGGCCACAGAAACATTTTTCTAGATATGTCTCCTCAGGCAAAAGAAACAAAAGCAAAATCAAATTACTGTGACTACACCAAAACAAAAAGCTTTTGCACAGCAAAGAGAACTATCAACAAAACATAAAGGGAACTTACTGAATGGAGAGGATACCTTCACATGATATATCCAATTAGAGGTCAATATCCAAAATATAGAAAGAATTTATAAAACGCAACATGGAAAAAATTAATAATCTGATTTTTAAAATGGGCAGAGGACCCGAATAGACATTTTTTCCAATGAGGACATAGAGACAGCTAAGAGGCACATGAAAAGATGCTCAACATCACTCAGGGAAATGCAAATCAAAACGACAGTGAGATACCACTTCACACCTGTCAGAATGGTTAAAATAAAAAAACAAGAAATAATAAGTGTTGGTGAGGATGTGGAAAAAAAGGAACCCCCATGCACTAGTGGTAGAAATGCAAGTTGGTACAGCCACTGTGGAAAACAGTATGGAGACTCCTCTAAAAATTAAAAAATAGAAATAACATATGATCCAGTAATCCCACTACTGGATATTTACCCAAAGAAAGTGAAAACACTAATTTGAAAAGATATATGCATCCCTATGTTTATTGTAGCATCATTTACAATAGCAAGATATGAAAGCAACCCAGTGTCCATCCATAGATAAATGTATGAAGAGTGATATACAGATACAATGGGATATTGCTCAAATATAAAAAAGAAAAAAAGAATGAAATCTTTCCATTTGCAACAACATGGATGGACCTAGAAAGTATAATGCTGAGTGGAATAAGTCAGTCAGAGGAAGACAAATACCATATAATTTCACTCATATGTGGAATTTAGGAAAGAAAACAAACAAAGAAAACAAAGAGACAAACAAAAAAACCAGACTCTTAAATATAGAAAACAAACGAGTGGTTGCCAGAAGAAAAGGAGGTGGGGGGATTGGTGAAATAGACAAAGGGGTTTAAGAGTACACTTATCTTGATTGAACACTGAAAAATATAAAGAATTGTTGAATCATTGTATTGGACACCTGAGACTAATATAACACTGTATGTTAATTATACACACATACATTCATTCATACATACATATAGATCTGTACACCCTTGTCAATCCCAGTCCTGCCATCACTTGGAGATTTTAACAAGTATCCTAGCTGATACTTATGCACTGGATTATCTCTACACTTTTTTCCCCTCATCCTGCCAGCCATCTACCATTAGTACAACTTACTGTTTCAGAAAAGTACTCAATTTAAGGAGACCTGGAATAACTATCTCTCCATGAAGAAGGATTTTGTTAGCTTGATCAACACTTAGAATCCAAATGGTTTGTGTAAGCACCCATTTCTAACGTTAACATTATTGCCACTAATTATGTCTCTATGTTGATAATCTATAAGAAAAAAAATAAATTTCTACCACATATGGAACTGGCCTTCAAAGACAGAATGTGTCGGGACACCTGGGTGGCTCAGTTGGTTAAGCAGCTGCCTTCGGCTCAGGTCATGATCCCAGCGTCCTGGGATCGAGTCCCACATCGGGCTCCTTGCTCGGCAGGGAGCCTGCTTCTCCCTCTGCCTCTGCCTGCCTCTCTGTCTGCCTGTGCTCATGTTCTCTCTCTCTCTAACAAATAAATAAATAAACTCTTTAAAAAAAAAAAAAAAGACAGAATGTGTCAAGGGACTTGGAAAGAGCTCAAATTAAGCCATATATGACTGCAAGGAACAAACAAAAGGAGGTTGCACTTTCATCACAGAAGACAATACGGACAATTTAGGGGAATCTCAAGTCTAGGAGATGATAGTGGGAAAGTAGGGTGATTATTCACAGAATCACAGGCTCTCAGATCAGGAAATGTCTATAGCTATTATTCAATATAGTTGCCCATCCTCTCCTTACATAAATTATATAATATTCTTAACAAGGGGTGTGATGGCTCTGATTGAATACTTCTCATGACAAATAAATGAGAAGGGGTACAAAAAAATAAAACAAACTGTAACTATATCATCTTAAACAATAGAGTTAAGCAAAAAATAACTAGGATGTAAAAAAAATAGCTAGGATATATAGTTTTGAGTTTTTATGATATGTTTACTTCTTTGTAATATTAGCTGTGATATTACTTCCTTGTGCTTCCCTAAATTTGATTAAGTATTTGAGCCAAATAAAACAAAACTCATGATTAATATGAATGTAGTAATTAAACTGTGCTTCTAATGCAGTAACTTGAGGAAAGTTTTACTATGAAATGGCAATTCCCATACTATTGCTGCCAGTGAAGGGAAGAAAGAAGTAAATTAAAAGGAAAAAAAAAAAAGCCACAGAAAACCAAGTCTTGCTATCAGGGTCATTTATATGCCTCCCATGTGGATTATTCTTTTTTTTTTTTAAGGCTTAAAATGTATTTTAATAAGTTTATTGCACTACTGCTCTATTTCTCAGAAAAACTCCAAAGATATCAGGGACAAATCAAACATGGTACACCAGTAAAAATAAAATAATGCACAGCATAACTACCTAGGGTAGGCAAGGGTAAGAGCAACTGTCCAACCTTCAGCACATAATAACCTTGTTCCCAAGATTGTTCTAGGCCTCTCAAGAAAATCTGTGAACAGCAACATCACAGACACAATAGGGCCATTCTTGGGTTGTCCTTACCCAAGAAAAAGGTTGGGGGCAAATTAGCACAAGATTTTTTTAAAGATACACTCCAAATGAAAATCTCTAAGAGAAAATGTCTTCCTTAGGACATAAATGGGTAATACATGGGATATAATAGAACCATATGTATCTTTTCTGTGACCTCTGTGGACATTTGCCTGAATTCCCACCTGTGAATGAATGGAACAATGGGGCTAAGGTCACTGGGGGAGGTTTGGTTTTGTGGTGTATGTGGCAGTGCCCCTGGGTTTGGAGGGTATAAGAATGAGAAAGCAAATACAACAGGATGGACAAAGAATGGAATGATCAAGATCAATGGAAGCTCTAACTGGATCCATTTGCCATAGTTCCTCCCTACCCACATTCCCAGGCCCTCAACAATCAAGGGAGACTTCAGGAATGCACCGTACAGAATCAATTTGTTAAATGATATACCACACAGAACTGATTTGTTGAATATCACCCCTCCCTTACCCTCAGCCTTCAGCAAACTCCCTCAGAGTAGTCCAGACAAGGAAGACCTAACTATTGGGATAAACCCCTAACACATTTCCAAGGCAGAATTCAGGCTAGGGTAGGGTCCTTCTTTTAAGAGTTTATAGGAAACTAGACATTGAGATTTTTGTTAGTATCAGAGATGTTCTTTTGGAGCAAAATCAGCTCCAGGAGCTGCATGGCTGAATGCAGGGTGGGGGTGAGGCGGGGTTCCACTAATTGCCCCAATTTCTTCCATTGTAGCAGCTTGGCCAAAGTGTTCAGTTGTTGGTGGGGTCAATCGCAAGGTTCCATCTGGCATAATGGTGACAGGTCCTGGAGGAGCTGTTCCAGCTGGCACTGGAGTAGGGGCACGGTGACTCTATTGTTGATGCCCATAGCACCTCCCATTGCCACCTGGCCCATCCGTATCTCCTGTTCTCTTGCATCAGGGCACATTCCCTTGAATCCTTCCTGCTGTAGCTGCCTCTTTTCTTCCTGTTGCTGCCGCATCTCTTCCTCACAGCGCCTGAGCTGCTCCTCCTGTCTGAGCTCCAGTTGCTTCCGTTTTTGCCTTTCTTGGTTGGGCAGCTCTTCCATCCTCCGAAGTTCTTCTTGATGCCTCATCAAATCCTGTCTCATTAGCACGAGCTGGTGTCACGGCGGGCAGCCTCATCTCCAGCTTCCCACAAGCTTCCTTGATGTTGCGGTCCACTTGGTCCTGTTGCCTCTTCTCCATCTCAGTGAGTGCCTTCCAGCACGTGGCATACTCATACTCAGAGGAGCCAGGCTGTGCAGATTTGGGTGGCTGCTCTCTCTCCTTGTGAAATGGCTGCTTCTTTATCACCAGCTTCTCGGGAAGTCCATCTTCATCATCCAGCCGGGCCATGGGCTCCACAGTCACAGGCTGAGTAAATACGGTCAGCAGGAAGGCCTTAGTGGCACCTGTCCGAGCAGCTGGCTTCCCTGAGAATTCAAGTTCCTTCCCCTCGGGGCATTTCTTGATCATCCACAATGACTACAGCCCTTTCCACCTGGCCAAACATGGAAAAGGCTTCCTCCAGCAGTTCGTTGAAAACACACCAAGGAAGGTTTCGGACCGTCCTGGGTGAACTACAGCTGGCAGAGCACACACACAGCCGCTTTCCACGGAGCGGCACGTTGTCCAGCTCTGTTTTCGCGATCTCCCCTAGTGTTCCTGTTTGCCAGAGGATAGAGCCAAAGCCCTTCTCCTTATGAATGAAGACTCTGCCTGCCATTCCATATTTCTCAGAGTTTCCTCATCTCATCCTCAGTGAGGTCAGGAGGAAGACTGCCCACAAAGAGCTGGTTGTGTTGGGTGAAGGTTTTCTCTTCTGGTTTCCTGAAATTCTTCAGGTTAATAGTCAAGCGTTCATTTTGGCTGCTGGCTCACTGTCCATTTGCGGGCACTGGTGGTGGTGGTGGCTGTTGCTGCTGGTGGTGACGCTGATGATGCTTCCGTGGAGTATGGGTTTGCTTCTCCGAGGTAAAGGTTTTGTTGCATTTTTGTACCCCTCTACTGACTCTTCTCTCTGCAGAGTAACAGCAACACTGTTATCCTTACTTCTTAAAACCGATTCTTTTCCCTCAGCCTTGACCTTCTCAGTGGAGGAGGAATGTCACCTGACAGAAACTTGGCACAGTCCACCTCTGCTGCTTGTCCCATCCACCTTGGAAAATAGATTCCTAAACCAAGACATGATTCTATTCTAGAGGAAAGAGCCAGGATAAAGGGAATATCTAGTTTTTCTTTATTTACTGCAGCACAGATTAACATCTTATGCCTAAGGAACGTACATACTAGGAAGACTCATGATATTTTCCCATTTTGGGTCCTGGGTGTGATGCAAATAAATTATATCTACTGGTGACCCAAGTACCTGGGCGAATTTTAAGATGAAGTGAGACCCATACTCTTGTCCCTATCTGAGGACGAGTTTCCACAGTGGAATACCCTTATACAGTAATTATGGGGATGAGATCCTCAGTGCAAATACTAGGTATGGAAAATATGGTTTTATCGAGTGCCAGTGAATGGCTGGTTTACATGCTCTCAGAAGGTAATTTTTTTTAAGGATTTTATTTATTTATTTGACAGAGATCACAAGTAGGCAGAGAGGCAGGCAGAGAGAGGGGGAAGTAGGCTCCCCGCTGAGCAGAGAGCCCGATGCAGGGCTGGATCCCAGGATCCTGGGACCATGACCTGAGCTGAAGGCAGAGGCTTTAACCCACTGAGCCACCCAGGCGCCCTAGAAGGTAAATTTTACTCCTGAAAATGCATCCTCCAAGTCAGGAACAATTATCATCTCTCTGTAAGGACAACTGTTGACCTATGCTTCTTCAAAATGGCATCCGTTCAAATACTTCAAAATTTCTATTTTGATGCTTGAATATATTATTCTTTAGGCTAACTTTCCATGCTCTTTTACCTCTTTTGATGCTCATATGATATGAAACCCCATTTCTTCTTCTTAACTTAAGTTGATCCATGTTCCTTTTAAAGAGCTATACAGTGTAACAGAAAACAAAATAAAAATGGCTTCAAATGTTAAAAAAGTATATTATCTCGAGACCCTAGTTTCTCCCATCACTATACTGCAGCAGACAAAATCCTGGTTATAATTCATTTACATAAACTAAAAATGATTATATTTACATGGCATTTTAAAATAAACATTTTTAAACTTACTCACAAGTTGTTAAGATCTAAAGTGCCAAAAGATGTTTTGGAAAGTGTTTTGGAAAATGGCCCTCAGAGATTATCTGGAGATGCATGAAATTAAGTAGTACTTTGGCAACAATAATGTATTTTTATTAATGTGAATAGCTAATTCTACTGAACCCAGTATCATTGTTATTATGGATGGAATTGGTTAGTTGAAATATCTGTGTTGATCAAAACAAAAGAATAATTGTAATATAATCAGTTAAATTTCAGAGAGTCAGAATTTATATAATCAGTGGGCTATATTTTGGAAAAAAAGATATAGATTCTTCCCACAAATTTTTTTCTTGTATTTTTCTTACCCTTCAAACTGTGCCATATGGCAAAGGTCCGAAAACACTTTCTTGGAAACTGTCTGTTGGTTTCATTAAGATTTGGGTTGCTTTTCAACAAATGAGGCAGAATTTCTAAGAATCTGTCTATGTTTTATCATCCATTTCTTCTGGTGATTGACAGCAACCATCTGCAGGTGTAGAAAGAAACTAACCCTTAGTGGGACCCAGCCAAGTAGTAAAGTTTCATTTGAATACAATTACATCAATTAATCTGTAGTTGTGATCTCTCGTTTAGAAACAAATAATGTTTCATTTATTTCTTGCAATAAACTAATGAAAAAGTCACCGAACAAATTATGAATTTCCTTTCCAGATAACTTAATCCTGCTGAGCGTCAACTGTCTTAACACATCAGAATTAACATACAGAAGTGGTTCAAACAGGATAGGACCCAGGTCTCTCTTCCTCCAGCCCCATGTACTTCCAATGGACAGAGGACACTGTAGGAAATGCTTGTCATAAAGATTGATTCTAGAAGATACCCAAAACACTGAAGACTATTCATAGCAACTCTGGATGAGTGTATTGATTTACATAATTTAAAATAGTATGTGAAGTAAAGTAATTTTGAATGTGTTAAATAAGCTGTCTTTATTATCTTGGCTAAATTTTTGTTTGCTTAATTTTGAAAGATTGTCTAGTTCCCTTTTCACTTAACAAAATGATTTTATATGAACCTTTATATAAAATTTTCAACTATTTAGGCTCTAGAAACTAAAGTAGGCCATTGATTAATCCCATTTTTTTTTTAAAGAAAGAGGAAGAGAGAAATCTTAAGCAACCAAATAACACTGAGCTTTTATAATTTGTTTCTCTTTTGTACAGCTCTTCATGTGGTCATCTAGAGCAGGTTTCTGTCCCAAGTTTTATGAAAGACTCCTTTAAAAGAAGCTCCAAACTGGGATGCCAGAGTATTAAACATTCAGCGAAGCATTTAAGAAAATACGGGATATAAAGACTTCAATAGCCATTCATTTATACTGGAAACACGACTTGATTAAATGAAAAGCTAACTGTATTTGGGTTTCTTACATTTAATAAAGAACCTTCCAACAAATGTCAGCCAGATCTACCTACTTTTTCTTACTTGACATAATTAGTACCCTCAATCCTGTTTCACAAATGTTAACATTGATTTATAAGCACAAACAAAATATATGTGGCTTATTGCTTAATGTCTTACACTTGACAATCCTAAATATAAGCTTTCATATGCCACAAAAGTTGCTGATCATTGGCTTCAAGTTAGGAACATTTAAAAGATGATTCCATACGTGGCTATTTGCATTTCTGTGGTATTTTAAGGAGTGACTATTTTATTATTGTTTTAATTTGATGGAAGATAAAGAGCAGCTTCTGACGTTCACTTGCTTATTTTATATCCTACTGATACTACTGCTGTAAACATTGGAGATAATCAGTAATATCAACTTACATTCAGTGGCACTGCAGGTGGAGGGGGATTGGTATATAAAATATTAAAACAGAAAGAACGAAAAGGTAAGATGAGCATATGGAAGGAGGTCTTCATAACATCCCTGCTTCCATTGAGGAGGTGATTAATGGGATAAAAAAAAATGAAAGCAGAACAGAAGATGGGACACAAGATAAAATTTTTTTTTAAGATTTTTATTCATTTATTTGACAGTGAGAGAGAGACAATGAGAGGGGGAACACAAGCAGGGGGAGTGGGAGAGAGAGAAGCAGGCTTCCCGCTGAGCCGGGAGCCCGACTTGGGGCTCGATCCCAGGACCACGGGGATCGTGACCCGAGCTGAAGGCAGACGCTTAATGACTGAGCCACCCGGGCGCCTCCACAAGATAAATTTTAAAAGGACAAACAAAAAAGGGGATAGGCTATGGCTAGAGAGAAAGGGGTAAAATTAGGGTATTTTGCAGTCTTAGAACTGGGGTACCTGGCTGGCTCAGTCAGTAGAGCACATGACTCTTGATCTTGGGGTTGTGAATTCAAGTTCCACTAAGTTGGGCAAAGAGTTTACTTAAAAAGAAAACAACAACAACTTAGGGGTCCTTGGGTGGTACAGTTAATTGAATATTCAACTCTTGGGACACAGAATATTGCACTTAAATGTGCAGCCAAAGCTTCACGGTGACGTTAGAGTGTTCTTCGGATTTTTTTTCACCTACTTCAGAAGAGCTACAAGACAATTTATTATGGTGGCCTTTTTCTTTGAGCATGACAAATACTTATATGCTGTGTCAGAAGATAAATTATAAGCATAGTTACTCTGTTATACTCATTGTTAATTTCTTCAGTTACTTGTGGTGTTATGAAAGCTAAAACAAAGCAAAAACACTAATCTGATTGTTTCTGCTAACATCATAAATGCTACCAAGATGCCTTTCTAATCCCTTCCCTAACTACATGCTACCTTCTCCCTCTTTCTCAACTTTTCTTCCTTTCCTTTCCCTCTCCTTCCTTCTTCTCCGTCTCTGTCTCTTTCTTTTTCTCTTTCTCTCTTCCTTCCTTAGGAAAAACACACCCAGTACCCCAGGCCAATGAAAAAAGTAATTTTGAAAACTACCAAATTTTAGAACCATTAAAAACAGAATATTTTTTAAAGGATAAAAATGAAAGGGGCCTTACCTTGATCCTTTTTCATTATAAGTTACAATCATAAAAAGACTAAATGAGAATTAAAATAATATTAATTTGCTTTAATATTACTATTTATTTCTACTAATAAAAGTGAGGAAGTTCGATAAGGTATGATTTAAATTTAAATCTGAAAATGTTGTTTTCTTAAATGTTTCAAGCTATCCTGGCTATTAAACTACAATAGTGTAAAAAGCTAAAATGCAGGAAAATGACACTGTTCTGAGATCTTAAAAAAATGATGAAGAACAAAAGTCATGCGATGTAATTTTTTAAGGTTATTTTCAACTTAATTTTCTTGTTATTTTTATCTTCAGATCAGTTGAAACCTGTTTCATTTCTCAGTTCAATTTCAGTTACATTTGTATGTAGATTTTACATAGTTAACAACATTGATAGTTTATAATCCATTTTAAAAATCCTTTCTGAGGTGCTGAAAGCATCCTGCTTTATTTAGAAACAGTAGCATAAAAATAATGAAATACCCAAATATCTACATATATTAATTTATCTGCACCTGCATGATTGTTCTATCATTTTTCACATTCTAAAATGGAACTCATCCATCAGTTTGATATGAGCACATAAGCGCAGTTTCCTGTGCCTTTTGCTTATTTCATCAGCTTCGTGTTTGAGTTTGATAAAAAGAAAAAAGTTATATTAAAAATAGTAATGTTAGCTAATGCTTACTGATTTTTTTTTAATGTGCAAGGCACTTTTCTAAGTATTTAAAATAAAGACTCATTTTGTACTTAAAACAACCATCTAGAGTAGGTATTTTATGATCCTAATTTTACAGAGGAAGAAAGTGACACATTAAAAAGCATAAGCAACTTGCCTAAGTTTCCCATTCTAGTGAATGGGGAGCTGGGTTCCTGGCCAGCCTGTGTTCTAGAGTGTGATCAATATACTCCTTCTACAGATCTTCTTTTGTTTACAGCAAAACAAAAGGAACAAATGAAAAATACTTCTAAATGGTGAATACTAATGGAGCATTCTACCTAATAATCTATAGATGTAAAGTGCATTGTAGTATATGCTGCATTTAAATCATGAATGAACAACATGGGGCCTGGATGAATTTGCAGCATAATCAGCAAGAATTTGCCACATTTTTCTAAAATCAGAAGTTCATCCAACTCTGTAAAACTCCCAATTGTGTGGATAAAAGCAGGAAGAACTTCCTCCACTGCCTACACAGAATCAGTTATTTGACATCTAGAGTGGCCTGTTTAAGGACAGTGTAGAAGATTTTTTATCAAATCACTGCAAATGCCAGAACTCAGAATACAGCTCATTCACTGTCACAAAGGACTTGAGAAAGCAGGAGTGCTAGATCAGAAAATACAAAATGACCAGAAAAAGATATGTGTCCTCATTTTATTTGCCCCAAATCCTCCATTTTCTATAGGGAAAAACAAAAATGATCTCCTTTAAAATTCATTGAATTTTATATTTTCACAAAAACAACATCAGAATAAACTCTTGAGAGATGTAACTGAATTTTGAAATGGCAAGAAAAATTCACATTAAGGTTCTGAATCAGAAAGTATGCATGGGCATAAATACATAATAAGTTAGTTATATTTTCATTATCTTGTAGTTTCATCTTACCACATGATATTATTTTTTTCCATGACAGTAGATTACAGTAGCTGCCCATTAGCTAGGTTAAGGGGATTCATAACTGAATTAAGACAGGGCAAATAAGTAACCAATTGAATAATTTACAGTGAGATATTTTTATGGCATTTCCCAGATGACTTTAGGAGATAAAAAAACATATGTTAAAAAGTACTGAAAGCTGAGTTTCACAAATATCAAATATATACTTATCGATACATCATCTATTAACTCACATAATTTACATGATAAAGAGCATACCACTAAAACAAATTAGAATGTATTTTATTTATTTATTTATTTTTATTTTTTTGAGAGAGCAAGGGCATGAGGGGCAGAAGGAGATGGAATCATGGAACCTAATGTAGGGCTCCATCTCAAAACCTTGAGATCACACCTGAACTAAAATCAAGAGTCGGAGGCTTAATAGATTGAGTCACCCATATGGCCTTTGAATGCATATTTAGACTCCTAATACTTGAGGGAAATGAAAGCGCTGTAATATGCCTATGCTTCTCATACATAAACTTGTTATCTTCCTATTTTGAAGCTAAGAACCAAAATGTGAATATCAAAGATAAGCAACCTATAGATTAGAAATTTCCCCCATTTCTTGATAATATTCCTGCCTTTCTTTAGGGTTGAGATACATTTTATGTACTAATTCACTCACTTATTCACTCATTTATTATTTAAGATACACTGTCTCCTCCTGAAGCTGTAATTCAACATACCATCTATTCATAGCACAACCTTAGGCATACTTATGTTTGAAACAGACAATCCTGGTTTGATTCCCAGCCTTACTATTTACCCGCTAAATGGCTGTTGCCAAATTACTTCATAACCACCAAGTTTCTCACTTATAATGTGAGAATAATAATAGTATTTATCCAATAGGGTGGTTCTACAAATTAAATGAGGTAAGACAGTATAGCAAAAAATAAATATTCAATAAGTATTATTGACTACTGAGTAAAAAATTAATAATGAATTTGGCTACCTAAGTACTTAGGAAGTCTTTTTATAATGCCTCACAAGAGCTGTATCACTAAGAAATGGAAAGACCATCAACAGAGACTGAACCACTGAAAGGTACACCACCAAGACCAGTTGGGAACACCATAAAATACAAATAAATTCCATGGCTGTAGCAGCTGGAATAATTATAGGAAGTAACTGAGTGAAATCAAAATATGTCTTGGTAGGTATGTGTTATAGATCTTGGTAGTTGCTCAGTGAGTTGGGAGACAATACCAAATCTGTGGAATGAGTGACACACATGCTGTGGCATGCTTTCAAACTCCACCAAAACAGAAAGGACTCAGTGGGAAGGTAATCAGATTATGTGATAGATATTTTCACAGTTTTACACATAACTCAATTAAAAACAAATTCCAAAAACTTTCAAACGATCTGGGACAGGGTGTTTGTTTGTTTGTTTTTTAAAGAAGTTATGTTTTTAACTTTCTAAAAGAAGTCACCTTCTATAGGGAGAGTGATTATCTCTGTATACTTCTTTCAAAAATCTGAGTTTGCATATTTTTCCATTCTATGATGAAACAGGGTTGAGTTAATACAACAAAGGCTACAAAGGTGTCAAACAGTACATTATGTGCCTTATATTAGAATTTATTATTTCCTATAATTTTAATAACTTATAAATTTCTTTAATTGTCGCAATTGGGATCAATTCTAGCAAACAAAATTTTGTCTGTAGTCCTGAAACAGTGAATCCCATTTAGTTTTAGGAGAGTAGCTCTTGATGTAAGAGGAGAGAGGGACAGAATTCTAAACATTAACTAGTTTGTAGAAGAAACATTTTAAATAAATGGGGAGATGAAAACATTTACAAACATATACTGAATTTAGTAATCATTAAGGTTTCCTTCTAGAGCTGTGTCTGAAAACTCATGTTGGGACATCTGCATCTTAAAGGTTTAATGCAGCTCCTTTAAGTGAGTTGGGGGAAATCGGGCGGCGGCGGGGGGGGGGGGGGGGAAAAGGGGGGGGAAAAACAAAGAGGGGGGGGGGCCCCTGAGAAAAAAAGGGGGGGGTTTGGAGGGGAGAGGGGGGGGGGGTTGGGTGAGCCTGGTGGTGGGTATTAAGGAGGGCACGTATTGCATGGAGCTTTGGGTGGTACATCAACAATGGATTTTGGAACACTGAAAAGAAATAAAAGAAAATAAAATGAAAAAAAAAAATACTACCTGCAATCTCTAAAGGCTTTTTATGCTAACAAATCACCTATATGCAAATTCATACCCTTAATTCTGAATATACACTTCCAGAAGTTCTTAGACTACATTTTCCTTACCTTTTGAGCCTATATTTAAGTACTTCAGCGAGTCCTGTAGACTGCATATTTTATGGCAGTGTGGAAGAAGTTTTATTATCAAACAAGAGTAACACTTTCACATCTGAAAAAAAAGTCCTTTTTTCTTCCTATGGTCCCACACAATTATCATTAAATATTTATTGACTAAGTATTTGATTTTTTTTATCCTAGCTCCACCACCCTCTCAGCTGGACATTAATATAGTAGGCTACACTTGTTTTGGTCAGCAGCTTATACCTAACACACAATTCAGAAATTGGCATTCACCCACTGATCAATGTTTATTGAAGACCTATTGCTGTGTAGGCATAGTTAGTACAAGGTATAATCCAGGTGAACCATGTCACTGCTTTCTTGCAGTTCACATTCTTGTGGGCAAAAGAGAAGATAAACAAATAAGCTCTCTACATATTTGCAAAACATGTGAAAGAACAAACTGAATAAATATGGAACAAAAAAATTAAATACCGAATCTCTATTCTGGTAAGATCTCATGATCATTATCTGAACAACTTCCTCAAAGAGTTCTAATTCTCCAGTTTGGAGACCAAATAAAGTATATCTTCCCTACCATAATAGACTATCAATTATTTTTTATTTTACTCCCATATCTATAAATATACATGGATGTGTATGCACATTTATGCATATTGTAACTGAACGAGTCACTTTAAGAAGCAGATTAATGCAAATATTATATGCAATCCCTTCTCCTTTTGAATTTTTTGGAGTTAAGACAGAGATTTCTACCCTTTCTTCCTTCCTTCCTTCCTTCCTTCCTTCCTTCTTTCCTTTCTTCTTCTTTTGGCTCTGTTTTTGTCTTCGTTTTGGCCAGATGTCCAGGATCAAAGTATAAAACAAATGTCATTTTTCTATTCTACTCTGTCATAAAGTAATGAAACATTTATCATTGAGCTACACTAAAAAGGTTATGTTCAATTTATCAGAGTGCTCTGCTCAGGCAGCTCAAAAGAAGAGTAGGCCTCATCAGTGCACAAGTGTTCTGAGTCATCTTTCCCAATCAAGGGATTATACATTCAATGTTATATTTTTTTAAAAGATTTTATTTATTTGATAGATAGAGATCACATGTAGGCAGAGAGGCAGGCAGAGAGAGAGAGGAGGAAGCAGGCTCCCTGCCCAGCAGAAAGCCCGATGTGGGGCTCGATCGCAGGATCCTGGGACCATGACCTGAGCTGAAGGCAGAGGCTTTAACCCACTGAGCCACCCAGGCGCCCCACATTCAACGTTATTAATTGACAGTCATATAAAAATATATATGTGTAAACTCAATATAAATATTTTAATTTATATACAAATGATAGTTTAATAATATAGTAACTTAAGAAAGTAGAACATGCCTAGAGACACTTTCATTTGTAAGTTTCTATGCGAGTCCAACCATGTTATTTATCAAACTCGTGTTTTTAGAGAAATCAATTTGTACAATTAAGAAAAACTTTGAAAACCAGGTTTCCTAATTTCACTGGTAATTGAACTATTACTCTCATGCCTTCTTGTTGATGTCAGCTTTCTTTTCCTACTGTGAGTACTGGGATTCTTTATGACCAAAGGTCGACCACACATGGAAGCACATAATAACACTACTGCCTCAATGTTAATCTCCAAGCCTAGGGTGTTATTTTCAAATGGTCGATTCTACTTTGAAATACTAACAAGTTTTCTGGGGCGCCTGGGTGGCTCAGCATGTTAAAGCCTCTGCCTTTGGCTCTGGTCATGGTCCTGAGATCGAGCCCAGTGTCGGGCTCTCTGCTTGGCAGGGAGCCTGCATTCCTCCCTCTCTCTGCCTACCTCTCTGCCTACTTGTGATCTCGGTCTGTCAAATAAATAAAATCTTTTAAAAAATGCTAACAAGTATTCTATTCATTAAAGCCAAAATGCTGAAAAGTGACCTGTTTCAGAACTGTTTTATTTTTTATTATAAATCAGAAAATTACCTTTATAGTAAAGGGTTACTTTTGGTAATATTTAGAATTTAGTTTAAAAATTTCAATTTAGGGACGCCTGGGTGGCTCAGTTGGTTAAGCGGCTGCCTTCAGCTCAGGTCATGATCCCAGCATCCTGGGATCGAGTCCCACATCGGGCTCCTTGCTCGGCAGGGAGCCTGCTTCTCCCTCTGCCTCTGCCTGCCTCTCTGCCTGTGCTCGCTCTCGCTCTCTCTCTGACAAATAAATAAATAAAATCTTTAAAAAAAAAATTCAATTTAATGACACTAGATAAAAAGCCATGTATTCGTTGATCTAACAACAAAAAGCCATTTAGGGGAACAAATCATCTGTTACCATAAGACATATTGTGTACAATACTGTGCACAAGACATAAGATGCACAATATTGTGCATCTTGCCAGTAATGCTACTGACTTTTACTCAAGCTATAGAAAATATTAGTAACTAGCGAACAATAGGAGGATGTCATATTTTACTGTAACAGTGACCTAACACCCAAGTAACAGGATATGGAAATTTTCTAAAAGTTAGATTACATCAGTGGGAAAAGTAAAATATTTCTTTCATTAAAAGGATAAATTGTGAAGTATACATAACATCTTATTTAAACTATGCAAGACTAAATGATCTCAAGACAGAAATTATGCTACAATAACTAGAAATAATTTTGTTTGCTTTATGAACTGTTTCCTTTAAAATACTCTAAACTTGAACATATGACACACATCAATGCTGTGTGCAAGTAAGAAACAAAGACCAGGGAAGGGAGTTGGATTTGTTCCTATTTCATGGGAGGCATTTAATTTCCCTGGGTCTCAGTTTCCTCATCTGCCAAGTAAGGAATCTAGAACAACAGAGTGTTGAATTTCCTTACATTTCTAAAACTTATAAGCCCATTAAATAAAGATAGCTTATATTTGACATAAAATATGATATGAACTAGATCATCTGACATTTTTTTAAGATTGCATTTATTTATTTGACAGAGATCATAAGCAGGCAGAGAGGCAGGCAGAGAGAGAGGAGGAAGCAGGCTCCCCGCTGAGCAGAGAGCCCAATGCAGGGCTGGATCCAGGACCCTGGGATGGTGACCTGAGCCAAAGGCAGAGGCTTTAACCCACTGAGCCACCCTGCTGCCCCTGATGTACTATATTGATATTAGTTTTAAATTTTATTTATTTATTTATTTATAGTAAATTCTACACCCAATGTGGGTCTTAAACTCAAGGCCCCAAGATCAAGAGCTGACATGCTCTACCAACTGAGCCAGCCATGTGCCATTATATCAATTTTGTTTTTTTAAGTGATTTTGTCACAGCAATTCTGATTTATTTAATCAGAAATTACATTTTCTTTACTTAGTAACAAAAATTAAATAAAGGCAAGATGGATATTTTAGACTGTTTCTCACATGGGTTTACAATAAAACCTGAAGTTGATTTTCAGAGGAGTAAAGCTTCTTTGTCAAGTTATTATGTTGAAAATGTAAGAATGACCAAATAAATAATACAATTTATTTATTTGTGTAATTAGGGACAATTCATAAAAAGGGACAATTCATCTGAGCTATCAACCTTGATCATGAGCTTCCTCTTCCTACTTCTAGTTCCCTTTCCAATAGATTGTTACTTTTCAGATATTCCAGATGTTTTATGATAGCTTCTCTTTGGAAACTTCACATAATGGATTAGGTTCCAAAACCTTTATATTGTGGATTAAAGCAACCCATCAGTCTTCTTATTCTTTTTTCTGTTTTGTCATTCATATTGCCTTTTTTTCTAGTTCTTAATCCCTTACCCTATACCTGTAGCTTCTGTCAGCTCAACAGATATTCTTAAAATGTTTCTTGTACTCATTTGTTCAAAGTCAACTTGTCATTTATAGTTCTGAAAAAAAAATGTATCTCCCAAAAGGCATATTTGGTATGCCAATGAAAACATACAACTCCACAACTGTTTGTGCTCCTTGACAAATATTTGTTTTTTGCTTTGTTTTATTTTAATTTTAGTCACTAATTTTTAGATAAGCAGGGTACACTTTCTTAATTCTAGTACGTTTTCCATTTTAAAACTTCAGTGACCACATCTACTTTACATCCTACACATTATTTAACATGCTACTAATAATCACCTTTCAATAACACTGAAAATAATGGAGGACAAACAAGCAAACATGGCTATTGAAATGGTAGCACTGACGTCTAGAGATAAAAATCACTCTAATCTCCCCATTCCTCTTCAGGTAACATCCTGGTCTCAATACTCAATAACCATCTTACATCGACACAGATAGTACTAACCTGTCCCAATTCAGTATAC
This sequence comes from Taxidea taxus jeffersonii, assembly GCA_003697995.1. Classification (NCBI taxonomy): domain Eukaryota; kingdom Metazoa; phylum Chordata; class Mammalia; order Carnivora; family Mustelidae; genus Taxidea; species Taxidea taxus. Next base: position 155,616 of record ML101075.1, read on the forward strand.
TTTGTACAAAAGTTCTGTATCTTTACGAAACACCCTTTATGCCTCTCTAAAAAACATATATATTCAATGTGCATTTTTTAAGAAACCACACACAAACATGTGCACACACACAACACACACACGGACCAAGTTTAATAACTCCATTTAGCCAAAACAACTATGTGCTGACACATTCCACATGTGTTCTCTCTTTTTTTTTTAAAGACTTTATTTATTTCAGAGAGAGGGAGTGCATGTATGAGAGAGGGTTCAGGAGCAGGGGAAGGGGCAGAGACAGAAGCAGATTCCCCCTGAGGAGGGAGCCCAGGGCAACGCAAGGCTCCTTAACTTGACTTGACTCCACATGGGGGTCGATCGCAGGACCCCAGGATCACGATCTGAGCTAAAGTCAGATGCTTAATCAACTGAGCCACCCAGCGGCCCTGTCTATACTGTCTTATGAAAAGAGGTATCCTTTAAAATTGTGTGTCCGTATCATTCTCCTGACTAAAATAATTGGCATCTCTCAGTGTCTAACAAAGAAACAAATTCCAAAAAAAAAGAAACCCTTAAATTTCTTGCTAAGACACAACAAACCTTTCACCATCTGACATAGCCTACATGACTTTCTTCTGTGTGCAGCTCTCTGGCCACACAGAACCATCCACTGCCTCCAATACACTTATCATTTAAAGCCTATGAATCTTTAAACTTATTCTCTCTACCTATAATATCATTACCCACTTTTTATAGGCATTTTTGAACAATTTCCTGCTCATATGTTCTCGTTACTATAAATGTCACTTCTTCTGAGTTTCTGTAATGCACTTAAGGCCTATTTTACGCATCTCAGCATCTCTTGAATGTTATATTTTGGGTACTCAATAAATGCTTATTGTGTCAATGATTAATAATAATTGGGATCGATGAGAACAGAAAGACATCCTAAACTTGGTTTCTTCTTTCAAAGACTTCATAATGAAGTATGGAAGAACAAGTGTGTTAGACATAACCAGAATATTAGCTAGCATATGTGAAGGGACTAGAAAGGAAAGTAAAAAACATGGAAAATAGGTGTGTGGATGTGCATCTCTGCTAGGCACAAAGTCATATACCTTCACATACGGAATCTCCATTTCTGAAATACTTTTTCATTTAAAGTATAGATATATTATTATAGTTTTCATAATAGAATACAAGCAACAGACAATATTTAAATATAAAATATGGAGGGCAATAAAATGTTCAATACACAAGGCTTATTAATATCACAAAATAAAGACTTTACAAAACTTATGTTTAAAATCATTAATTTTTCTAGCAAATATTCTAATAATGTACACATGAAAACCATGGCTAGAAAGACAACTATGTAATAATTAATTATTTAAGTGTTTGGCCCAGTAATTGCACAAATGCAAATCAAACAATCAACTGCTATTTTTTTTTTTAAAGATTTTATTTATTTATTTGTCAGAGAGAGAGAGCAGGAGCGAGCACAGGCAGACAGAGTAGCAGGCAGAGGCAGAGGGAGAAGCAGGCTCCCTGCTGAGCAAGGAGCCCGATGCGGGACTCGATCCCAGGACGCTGGGATCATGACCTGAGCCGGAGGCAGCCGCTTAACCAACTGAGCCACCCAGACGTCCCTCAACTGCTACTTTTGAATTCAGTCAATCTGTACTTATCACACAATACTCTGATTGTTAACATACTTCTAAAGTATTCCCTGCTAAATTAAAATAGAATAAGGCTGGACTGTGGTCTTTAATGATGCATCGATCTGTCTACTACCTAGCAAAATCTACAAATATCTGATGAATGAATTTACTAGTGAACACATGAATGGAAATGACATCACTGAAAGCTAGGACGGTATCATGGATTGAGTACTCTCAAACAATGCATTTTGGACATGGGTTCCAAGCATAGCAACATAGGCACAATGGACAATCCTTCATTCATTCACGAAGTATTTTGTTGTAGGTTCCAAACATCTCCACAGATTCTTTCACCTTAATATATTAAAAAATGAACTCCTTGGAGTGCCTGGGTGGCTCAGTCAGTTGGGTGTATGCCTTGATCTGATGATCATGATCATGATCTCCCATGACCTGGTCCCAGAGACCTGGATGAGCCCAATATTGGGCTTCCTGCTCCGTGGAGAGTCAGCTTCTCCCTGTCCCTCTGCCCCACCCCCTGCTCCTGCACACTCTCTTTCTCTCTCTCTCTCTTGCTTACCCTCTCTCAAATAAATAAATAAAATCTCAAAAAAAAAAAAAAAAAGAACTTCTCTTCAACAAAATTACTGTTCTTGTATTCTTTGTCTTGTCCTACTCTGACTCTATCTACCAGGTTAGAGAGAGTGATCACCTTCCTCCTGCCAACTCCCATTTTCCTTCAGTCACTCTATCCCTTTGGTTCTCCTTTCTAAAGGTGGTGTCTTTCTCTGTTACTACATCTTCATTCTCATTTTCTTCCTTTTAGGCCATTACAATAAACCCTTAATTGGCTTTTCTGCTTTCAATTTCAAACCACTTCATTCAATTTTCCAAAGTGCAGCCACATTGTTACTTCCACTTGAAATTCTTTGGCCAGTCCCTGTCTTTGACAGGATAAAGTAAAAGTCCTTTTGTAAAGGGAGAGGTATTTCCCTAATTTGCTGCCCCCATGGCTTTGCACTGGCTGCATGATAGATAAGCTTCACACACACACTGAACCACAAAGACATACCAAATTCTCACATTTACAGGTTTTGCATCTGTTAGCCCTTGGATACTTTCCAATCTTGAACACCAGGCAGTGCCATATTCTTTCTACCAGACCATACTAAAATGACTTTTCTTTTGTGAATATTTCCTTAATTCCCCCCTGCAGATATGATCACCCTTCCCTTTGCAACATCCCTGTTACCACTATATAATTCATTATTACACTTCTTACTGTTAGATGTCAGTTACCTACTCAAGTTGTGTCTATCTCTCGTGCCTGGAACATATTTAGTTCTAAAATTACTCATTGTTTATTATCTTTTAAGTGGTACCAACTGACAAAGGAGCTCAAAGTGGAACAGAACCACTCAGACAGATTGACTCAAGGATTTTTAATTTCATTATTTTTCTTATTAATTTAAAGCATGATTTTCTTACTTCTCTACTTGCAAACTCTACACTAACACATGCACTTCAATATTTAATGCTGTGATATTGTGATTTATAAGAAAAAATGTATATTTGGTCAGTCAGATGACCAAAATATATTTCCCATATATATTTATTTGGTCTTTGTTCATGGTTCCTGGCTCACCACTCCCAAAACCCTAGGAGTATCCTACATGTTGAGAATAATAAAGTTATTTTTTGCTATATTAATGGGGTGAGTTTTGGAAAGCACCCAAGGACTGAGGATGGTTGTCAGGGGAACTGACCATGTGATTAGAGGACTGAAACATTCAGTTTCAGCCCACTCCCACCCTCCAAGGAAGGGGGAGGGTCTGGAGATTCAGTTTAACAACCAGTGGTCAATGATTTAATCAATCATTCCTTTGTACTGAAGTGTCCATAATACAAAACAAAACAGAACACAACAAAATAAAGGGGCTCAGAGAGCTTCCAGGTTGGTGAACACATGGAGATATGGCGGTAGTGGCATGCCTGGAGAGGGCATGGCTGCCCTGTGCCCTTTCTGCAGACCTCGTCCTATGATTTCTTCCACCTCTCTATTCATGCGATTTGTTCCACCAATCTATTCATATACTTTTATCATAAACCAATGATCTAGTAAGTAAAATGTTTCTCTAAGTTCTGTGAGCCTCTCTAGCAAGTCAATTAAACCTAAGGAGGGGATCGGGGAAACCTTTGATTACGAGTCAGTCAGTCAGAATCACAGGTGACAATCTAAGTGTGCAAATGTATCTAAAATGGAAGGGGTGGGGTGGAGGGTGGGGGTGGGTGGGGCAGACTTGCAGGACTGAATCCTTAATGTGTGGAAAGTGTCAAAATCAAGTTGAATTGTAGAACACATAGCTGGTGCCTGGGGTCTTGCATGGCTGGCGAAATCCCCCCTCTCCACACATTGGCATTGGTGGGTGTCAGGACCTTTTAAATGCTAACCAACTAATATCTATATTCTAAGAAACTATTTCATGACTTAGAACATAGTATGATACTAATTAGCATATTTAGATAGAAACATGAAGTATAATATTGATTATATGACTTCTACTACATTAAATGGAGAGCAAAAATGTTTCTATAATAAGACTTCATAGAATAGAGACATAATTATATTAAATCTTATCTCTAGTTTCTTGAAATATATAAAATATTGACTTGAAAATATAGTTGTCTGAAGGATATTTTGAAAATGATTCCAAAATGATTTGGGCACGATTTTTCTTTCTCAATATCTTAATGCAGGAAGGAGATATAAGAACATGGCACATTTTAGGTGAATTAACTGTAGTATTATTTATTGTGACCTAACTTTAGAAGCCAGAAAGAATTTGCTTCAATATTCCCTTTTCCTTCTATTTCATAGCTAGTATTTTGATAAGCTTATCTACCTTATGAAGAAATTTAAAAGCCCAGAACCTATGCCTGGTGTTAATAGGAAAGTCTATTGTAATATATGAAATATATGGAATAGAATGATGAGTGTAAGGTCTGTGTCCTCTTTTTGGCTTAGATTTTTGTTTAAGAAAAGTGTAATCTAGTACAGTGTATTACTATTCTACAGTTTATCCTTTAAAAATAAAAATAGCTCTACAGCTACTCCCTTGTAACTTCATGGCAATTTTGGAGGAATGCCTGAGATTATATTTAGAGCCCTGTAAGAAATAAGAAAAAAAAAAACCAACAACAATGAATAGCAAACTTAGGGTTCATTCAGGAAGAAAGGTATTAGAATCGTCTCTAATAATGAGGCTAATGGAAGGGAATCACAGCTCAGAAAATATAAGACTAAATGCTGTAATGTTTCCATGCAGTAATGCTATAAGCAAGGAGAGGGTGAAAAACAGTAGGTGAAAGGCAAACTACGCTAATCTACTGAACACTGATGATAATGACAGCATAAAATTATCTTAAATTACAGGTGAATAATTTAACATGAAAAAATATTTACAAAATTTGAAGTCAACCGTATGCTGACATAGGGTTAGTGTACTTAATTTATAGATTGCTATCAGATATATTAGTGAATCTCCATTTCTTTATTTATAAATGTTTATGGTATTGCCTCAAAAGCAATAGAAATTTGTTGAAAGCCATGTTTTGAATCTGGTACGCTAGCATTATTTATGAATTTTATTTGTTTAGATTGATGAAATATACTTCCTTGTTCTTCATGATTTGAGGCCTAGACAAGAGTGTTCAAGTGCTAAAACTGCTGCATATGCCACTGAAGGGAGAACTTTCTCATGAGCTTTTGTTTGGCTCCCAACCTATGTATTTAGATCACCACAAAGTTATTTCAAGGGACTTTTAAAGCCGTATGAGCTTAGTAAGCATTACCATTAGAGGAAAGAGATATGTTGCATACACATGTAAGAGTGGTACAGATGTTATGATTAAATGTAAAGTATCATAAAAGTATTAATTCAGCACATGTTTCTGTCACTGTGAATTACCTTAGTCAATAGAGAATTCATCTTTCATATGGAATCAGTAAAAGTGATTGATATTTTTTCCGAAAAAGATGAAGACTATGATCCAGATGTAACAATAAGATCAGATTTTACATTTAATCATTCCTTGACTTTCCTTCCTATGGCATCACTGTGTAATTTTCAGGGTTACACTTTTCCTATCTTTAGGCAACTCAACACGTACTCTGAGCTCTTAGGTTCACTCATTTTAATTGTGTTTTTCCTTGTATGTTCTAATTTGAGTACTGATGCTAATTTTAGAGGTGAGAACTTAAATAATTCGTATTTTCTAGGTCTTGACAATAAAGTAGGAAAATTGGATCAAGACTTTCTCTAAAGTTCTTTCCAAATCTAACATCCCACAACTCTCTTCCACCTTAGAGTACACAGTGGCAAATACACAGCAGGTGCTTAATGAGTGCTTGCTTAATTAATATGGCATAGTTTTTACTACTTTATACATCTAGGCTGACTGCAGGAATATTGTGTTTCTTAAAGTTTTTTACAGACTAACGGTTGGAACATCTCAGAACTCTTCGGCAACTGATTGATTTGAAATCATTGGGTTTATATTCTTCCCATAAAACTGCAGGTTTTTAAGGCTTCATAGACAATAATGAGTATACTTAATTACATATGCACAGTAGCAATAATCTCCAAAGACAATTTAATTTCTGAAGCCATGTACTGTAATCTCAGCCAAATCACAGATTCACACAAATCAAACTGGGATGAAGTTTTAAGAATGAAAGCCAATCTGTCTCCCTAAACCTTTCTTTAAATCTTTGGTAACTTGTAACTTGTAACTCATATTAGGACCAACATGGGTATTTTTAATTAGAGTGAGATGTTCTCAGTAAAAGATGCATAATTCACACTATGTTCAGCTGAATTCAGAAAAACTACAGCATAGCTTTTTGGGAGAAGAAAGTAATTATAAGAAAGGACACAAACTTGCTAAGTGTTAGATTAGAATGACACATAAACATTGTCATTGAAATATCTTAAAAGTTCATGAATTAATATAAAATTATCTAACTTAACATTAATGCATCATTTAGAGGATCTAATGCCATGTTTTGATGGTTTTATTTTTCTGAGAACATTTGCCATTCAGCATATAACAGATTGATAGAGTATTCCTAATAGTTTCTTAAAGAAGTTTGAGATACATTTCTGCTCAATAAACCACTGAATATATGAATGACTTAACAAAATGATCTGCAATTAATATGTATAGTTTGATTTTTGAAAATCCTGAACATCAAATACAAAATTCAGTACAATAAAAAAACTAAACCATTTCTTTGTCAAATGAAAAGCTTTACCCTTGGGCTTTCTTTCTTTTTTTTTCTTTTTTGGTAGGAACACAACATGAGAGCTACCATCTTAACAAAATTTTGAGTGTACATTGCAATACTGTTAACTTTAGGCACTATGTTGTAAAGCAGATCTCTAGAAATTACTTATCTTGTATTACAGAAACTTCTCCATCTTAATGTTTGGTTAGTAACCAGAATAAGTAGCCAATATGTCAACATGATTTAAAAAGATCCTGTTAAATATAAATCTAAAAGCTACATTGATGACTTGACTACAGCTTAATAAAGCCATTGAAAGAGAAAGAAAATCTTTGTACTAAACTTCAATATGTAGAAACAGGAACTCCATACAAGTGTGATGTTGAAAGCTCCAAAAGTCTAGGAGAAATAAGTTATTTCAAAAATGAGTTTTGATTTAAATGTAAGCTCGAGGTAGTTATGAAAAACATTAGGGGGAAATTGGAGAGACCTTGTTAAAATAATTGAGCTTACAGAAGCAGTGATAAGAATGCAAATCTGAAAATTGCCTCTGCATCACATAGCTAGCTAAATAATCCTAGAAGTGGAATCATTTTTCTTTCTCTCAAAGCAAAATTGGAATTTTAATAGGTGCAAAGAAAAGTGGTACGGAAACCAGAAACACCTGGATTTCCATCTCTTGTGAGACACATTAAGGCAGCTGAAAAAAAAATAGGGCTGTATCTTTCAAATTTCTCAAACTGGAGATACTTTTAGTTTACCTTAATAATGTATTATGCCTTTACAACTATGGCTAGATTTAAATTTTTGGAATAAACAAATAATATTTCTAACTTTTCCCCCTTGGAACTACATAAGCTGATTGTTGATGTATTTATGCGTGTTTTAAAATTTTTTTCCTTCTCTGTGTTTCAAGATGTGCCTACTCCTTTCAGATGTCTAGAATTTTGATGTACCTACAAAAACTCCACTTTGGCAACACTACCTAATGATTAGATCATATTCAAATTTCATCAGTTGGCAATGGGTAAATTTCCTAGGCTGATGCTGGCCAATTGATAGGACAGCCTCGTTTGCCAACTATGACTGTGGCAGCAGTGGAAGAAGTGACACAAAAGTATCAGTAAGGCTGTGTGATATCTGCTAGGTTTCTTTGCATTTAAGAAAGCTAATATAAGCATTAAATATTGCTCATAGAAGCCAGGTGAAAGTGCTTAAGAAAACTAAATGCAGAGAGTAGTTGATTAGAAAAACTGGATAGGTTCATGTTTTCAAGCATACATGTATCATGCATGAAGGAGGAAAAGACTACTACCCTTAGAGGGTTCAAGTAGGGGTCAAAATTCTGGACAGTTCTGGAAAAAACTGTATGGTTATTATTTTTCCCAAACTGTTCTAGGAGAGGATATTGGCAGATTCTGTGGGATGGAGTTGGTCTGCCCCACATCCTGTGATAAACCTGCTCAGAACTGGGTGAGCGCCACACATTCTCTTCTGATTAATACTTTGTCAGGAAGTCTTCCTGCTGCTGAGATCTGTTCACACACCAATGCACTTTCTTGACTCTTCATCAAGTAGTCTGATGACTCTCTAGTTGACACTCTTCAGCCCATTGCTATTGATTTGGCAGTCCTAAATCTTATTAATTTTCCAGGTCTTGTTGAACCCATCCTAATTTCCAATACGTTGAGAAATGCTATCAAAATCCACGCTAAATATGATAAAATCCCAACATTTGCTATTCTGTCATACCTCCAGAACTCTACATCAACATGTATGTTCTAGCAAGCACTACTGCTAGAGTTCCCCTAAGGGAAAACACACATACCCACACACTTCCCCCCACCTCCCCCAACCACAGACCTATATAAAATTTTTAAGCATGACATTAATTCACATAGTTCATTTTCTCCAACTGTGAGGGATCAAAAGTTCATCTTTGCCATGGTCACTTCTTAGTAATGAACTGCTAGGTAGTTCTGTCCAAATAGTAAAGTAACAATATCTTGAGCACTGCCTCACTTCTTGCAGTACCATTGAAACTACTTCTTACAACAAAAAAAGCCAAAAACAGATCAAAATTGTTGCCATTGTAATGAAGTGCAATGATATATACCATCAAGAAAAAGTAAACTTATCTTGTGTTCCATTTATAAAACTGTAGTTGTCCTGATAACTTCTCTTTCTCCTAGTGGTTTGATTTTTATTTTTAGGAAAAGGGGTTTTATGTAAGAATATGTATCAACATTATCTATCACCATACTCATTTTTCCTAGATGTGAAAGCCCAAACAAAGGTATCTAAGTTACAACTCTGAAAAATCTCTTTTCCCCAGTTAATTCGGGAGAGGCTATCATGAAATTCATTGTTCACAGGGATCCCAATAAAATGAGGTTATTTTAACTATAGTTTTCACCAATATTTGTTATTTCTCAGTCAGCTAAAAATTAGAATAGGCTATCAGTGGTTATAAATGCCATTTGACAGTAGTGAAAAACTTAAAGAAGACTTAAGAATTCTTAGAGTCTGGAGAATAAAAAATTAGTTTTGGTTGATAAATTCATCTGTTTTCCAGTTGCATACTACATCATACAGATAGGAATTATAAACCTACGGCTATACCTCCCAAATTGTGAGGTGTTACATAGTCCACATGTTACTTCTTAGGTTTTATTTAGGTAATAAAACCTAAGAATTATTATCTTGAAAGAAAATTGAGGTTTTATTCATTCATACTTTGAGTGACTATTGAAACATAATTTTTAGGCATTCACTGATGAGATCATTTAACTTGGAAATTCACCCAAAATATTTTAGTTTAAATTTGTCTCTTACATAAAGTACCTAACAAGGCAGCAGTTATCTAATTTTCAAGGTGAATATAGGTATACTTTTAAATTTTACTTAATAATATACCTAACAAGGTGATTTATATGAACACATAAGGGAAAAGGGGAATTATAAATATTATGCTAAATATAGTCACTGCCATTTAAAATGTTAAAATTATATCTTATTATTGGATCTTTACGACTAGAAATACTTCTTCTAGAGTTAAATACAATATGTGTAAAAAATATATAACACATACAAAAGCCAATGGTTCAATACAAACTAAACATCTATGAGATGCCAAAGACCCATGGCTTATTGCATACATTTTCCTTTAATTTAAAGATCTGTGTACTCTAAAATGTATACCATCCTTGGATTTCAATTCTCTGCTTACTCCCAAGTTGAAACTAATCACTAAGCCACTAACACTTAAAATTATTAAGTATCAGGAAAGAAAAAGAAACAAAAAACAGTGCTCACAGAAAAACCACAAGGTATTTGATGTTGTTTTGCATGACTTTCCTTACATTTGCTATAGGGGTTTAGGACCATGAAATTTACAACATGGGGATCTAGGGAACATTATCAGAACAAGAGTGACTCTTATATTGTGCTTCAGGAACTATTCCGTAAAGAGTGGCACCAGAATGTCAACTATTTCATTGACATGAAATACATGATGTTCTATGTCTAGCAAAGGAATCAATGCTGAGATTCATTAGAGGAATAGACAATTTTAGGTATCATTCTGCTTCCAAGTCTTCCACTTCACTGCAGAAAATTCAAGTATCACAGGTTTACAGTATTTCTGCTCATGCTGTCACCCTCAAGTAACCTGGGAAGGTGGAAATTCCTAGAGACTCTGAGCAGCATCTGATACTATGTTATCAGCAGGACTTTTCAGATTAAAGTATGATCACTGTTAACTCACTGTTTCCTGTGAATGCACCAATTTATACAAAAAATTCTGGGTCTGCTCTAACAATTCTTCTCTGAGTGGGAGTCAAGCCTATATGTGTGGTGGTGGTGAGATGGCAGGAAGCATCAGAGGGCCTAATGAAATGCTGAGAAAGGTTCAATTCTTTCAAGTTTGCCCAGATCTGAAATAGATCATATTCATATCCGCTTTTTACTTCTCCTTTCACAAAGCAATTTACATTGGACTAAGCTTTAATCAATTGGTAAATTGATAATTTACATCAATATATCTTTCAATAATTGTACTTTTCATATTCTCCACAGATTATATGTATTTGTACATGTGTATCTGTGTATGTGTGTGTGTTCCATTAAAAGTCTTAGTGGTCATAATTTCAGAGAAGAAAAAGCTCTATGACTTAATCTTCCAATGCAGCTAATGGGCAGATGCAATTTTAATACAGTCGACATTTTGTAATATTTCATTATTCTGTATATTTAATGTAGATTTCCTGCTTGTATTCTATGTAAAGGTTATTGTGAATTTCAATTCATGTACATGTATCTCAGTGATTGGCTATAATTATGTACTGGTTTGCTTTGTAATATATAGAGGCAACAAATTCGTAATTATTCACATTCTTTATGTTGTTTATAGATCCATTGCTATGCCAGCCCTGACACATATTAGTTGGATGGATGACCAGTCAAGCCTCCAAAGTCTGTTTTCCTGTGCATAAAATGGGATTTATAATTTCTTCTTTATGGTACTGAGGGAAAATCAGAATAAAATATATGAAATGCCAAAGAATTACTAAGTACTAATTTGTTTATGCACTTATTCCTCCAAATTTCTATAAATTATCTGTTTTACTAATGAGCCTCTTAAACCAAGAGTTAGAGAAAAAGAAGTCCATATGGCCTTTCTCTTATTTGTTTGACCTTAAACAATCAAATAACAAAGCAAATGCATTTGGAACATAAATCATATATGTCCCACATTATCCATAATCTTTCACAAAAGTAATTTTAAAAAATAAAAAGTTCACTCAATCTGAATAGTTCTCATTCCACTTGCATTTGTTCTTTTTTTTTTTTTTTTCTTAATCCCTAGTATTGGGGTCTTTTTGAAGTGAACAGAAGATCAGACTGTGCTTTTTTTGTATTTATACAGAAGAAATAAAAGCATCCTAATGGAGGCTGAAAATAGAGGTTAAAATTCCCAGGGTTACTTTTTTTCAGCTTCCTGGACAGGGTGTGTATACTGTTGGCTTATGTCTTACAGTATAATATCAGAGGATTCTAAAAATACTGCATGTTTCCAAAGAAGGACACTGCTCTTTAAATTTACAAAAAATTCTCTGTAGACCCCTTGAGCAGAGTTTCTAAAAAAACAACAAAGCTTAGGCAATCCACCAGCAAGGGCAGACCTAGAAGCAATTTGGGAGCCCCAACAAGGCATGAGATGGCATTCCACAAAGACCCTGCTGTCACCACTTCAAGAAGTCTTCCTATCTTTGTCATCCATATCTTGTAATTATTACTGAAAGGAAAAACAGAAGGGACAGAAAATATAGTGTCAGTTAAACCAACTATAGCTATGCTTTCTATATTTAATATTATTATAATGTACTTTTAAACTTTTAGTAATAACACTTCTTTTCACACGAAAACATTTAACAACATATGCTTTCCATCCCCTCAAGACCTCACCTTCATAATAAAACAAGGTGCCCACTTTTTAATTTTCATGTATAAATTTATATACATATACAATAGAAATACTGTATCTTTTATGATATTAGCATGAACAACTATGCATTTGCTTGAGATAATTTTCCTACTTAGCAGTAACAAATTAAATTTCTAATCCAAAAGAATCTCGTGTATCCTTCAACCCAACCTTCTGGTGAACCAGATAAAGAACATTCTTAGTGAAATTTTCACAAGATCACAAAGAAGAGTGGAAGTATGTAAGTAAGTAGACAGTTTTTGACCAGATGGGTGCAGACTTGGTTAATAAAGCTCCAAATTGATCAACAAACTATCATAAGTAAACTTCCTTTTTCAAATTTTGGCATTATCTTTAACACCCTGTGTCACACTAGGTGCTTACAGTTTAGGTAAACTGTCAGAGCTGAAAGCCAAAGATTTGCGAAAAATTCTGGAAAGGATCTAACGATACTTGAAAAAAACAACAACAAAGGAACACCTTTCTGATGCTCTAAAACAATTAGTGAAGACTTATCCATCCATCCATTCATACATCCACTTCCTCAGCTTTATTCTCTGGTTATGATCCTTACTATTATCAATATCTGTTCACTTTATTTTCTATAATTCCAACAATGATAATGCTTCTTCGTGCTCCTCCATTAAAAATTATGCTAGAGTGCTCGCTTCGGCAGCACATATGATAAAAATTATGCTAGAACTAGGCAGGGGACAACACCTGGGGAGATTAGTTAAGAATTTAAGTAATTAAGAATTAGTTAAGAATTTAAGTAATTTTTTGAGGCTGCAAATGTGGATGTTTTGTTGCCATAGCTATGAATGTAAATTTTTGAATGCCCATAACTGAATCAAGTATCTTCTATCCAATCACTTTCTAGCTCCATGAACTTAACAAGGACTTTACAATTTTGCATATTTAGTTGTCTAAAAAAATGTGCATAAAAGCATTACTTGTAGCTTAGTGTTCTAAGAATATACGGAGATAGTCCATTTAGGATCATTACTATAATACTACAGGTGTCCAATAAACAATGGTCATTGCTATCACCAATGGGAAACAGTTTAGAAACTTTGGGCTCATACTTGAATCTTCCTCAAATTAAAATGTCACATTCTATCCCAATTGCCTCTGTAATTAAAATCCCTAGTATCACTGTAATGCAAAAGTCTGGCAAATATTGGAAAATTTTTATGTTGTTTCCTCTGATATTTTTCTTATAACAAATGGCATTTGAATAATTATCTACAAAATCCTTCCAAAAGATCTTTAAAATGTAAAGCAAAAATAGGTCTTTAAGAATATAGAATAGTAAAGGGGGTGAAGTATATTCACATGTTTAGTGAGTTGTAAACTAGAAAGGTATATAAAACTTTTGAGTTGGAATCAGAGGGAAAAACCTGCTCAGGACTAAAGGGAGGTCCTTGGTTTCTTTTCTTTCTTTCTTTCTTTCTTTTTTTAATATTACATTAGTCACCATACTGTACATCATTAGTTCTTGATGTAGTGCTCCATGATTCATTGTTTGAGTATAACACCCAGTGTCCATGTAATATGTGCCCTATTCAATACCCACCACAGGGCTAACCCATCCTCCCATCCCCTTTCCCTCTAAAATGCTCAGTTTATTTCCTGGAGTCCATAGTCTCTCATGGTTCGCCTCCCCCTTTGAGTTCCCCCTCTTCATTTTCCCCTTCCTTCTCCTAATGTCCTCCATATTATTCCTTATGTTCCACAAATAAGTGAAACATATGATAATTGACTTTCTCTGCTTGATTTATTCCACTTAGCATAATCTCCTCTAGTTCCATCCACTGTTGATGCAAAAGTTGGGTATTCGTTCTTTCTGATGGCTGAATAATATCCCATTAGATATATGGACCACATCTTCTTTATTCATTCGTCTGTTGAGGACATCTCAGCCATTTCCACAGTTTGGCTATTGTGGACACTGCTGCTATGAGCATTGGGGTGCATGTGGCCCTTCTTTTCACTACATCTGTATCTTTGGGGTAAATACCTAGTAGTGCCATTGCTGGGTCATAGAGACTTCCATCAAGAAGTATGGATATGTCAGCAAAAATTATCAAAGAGCACAGTTTTGCTAACAAGAAGATGTGCCATGAGTCTATGCTCTATTTATCAGAAACCTAAACAAAAAAGAGGGGAAACAAAACTGGACATACTATGAAAGAACACAATGAGTCCAAGGTACTCACCAACCCAACAAAATAGGAACTACATTATATATTTTAACATTTATAATATACATTAGCATTTCTTTAATCAAATTATTTAAACACAGTTTCCTTTACTTGTTGAAAATAAAGGCACAAAAACAGACTCAATGGTCTGATTGCATCATTCTGCATGTTTTAAGCCAGAAACTGATGCGAGCTTTTCGCAAATAATCGCTGACAGGTGTTAATTATCTATGGATAAGAAAAACGTTTCTTTTAAAGAAAAACATAATGGAGGATGAATCAAGTTAAATTGTTCTTCAATGTCCTTAAAAACTGTAAATAACATGTACCATGCCACTAACTGAAAGAAAATTACAAGTTCTATAAATGTATTTGTTGATACTATAAAAGATAATGCAATTTTTAAAATTTTAGCTTAACATGCATGACTTAGTTTCTGGTAAGTCATTTATTCTTTACTTATACATTTTAAAGCTCTTCTTAATCCTAAAATTAACATCATGTGTTGTTAATGGAACTCTCTTTCTCTTTTTCTCCCTCCCTCTTCCTCTCCCTATGCTATAATAAAAGAACATTCCTTGTGCTCTGCAAACATGGGGAAAAAAGTACCCAGTGTTTCCTCTTGGGAAAGCTAGGAAAGGACTCCCTCTTCCTCTCCCAATGCTATAATAAAAGAACATTCCTTGTGCTCTGCAAACATGGGGAAAAAAGTACCCAGTGTTTCCTCTTGGGAAAGCTAGGAAAGGAGAAGTAACAACTGAAATAAGATTTGAAGAAACTGACTTTAAAGAAAGACAGACGGGATAGCATGTGTGAAGGCAAACGTGTGTGAGAGGATTTTGCTTGTGGCAAAGATTTTCCAATGCCTGGTGTATAGATGGAAGAAGAGTCTTTCTTCCATGCCAAAATGAAAAAGTTTGGACTTTTGTATATGTAGAGTTGTTACTGAACCATTTTAGTGTAGAGAGTGAGAAGATCAGGGATTGGATTAGATGGGTAAAGAGAATCTGAAGGTAGGTGGCCAATGAGTAACAGCACCTCACACAGCTGTTACTCATGAGCTGGTATTTGTGAAGTACTTTGAACACAGCCTCGTGCACGATGAGCCGTGTAAGAGTTAAACAAATGCTACATTTTTAAACTATTCACCATAGGAATTCCCTTATTCTTTTTTTTTTAAAGATTTTATTTATTTATTTGACAGAGAGAGATCACAAGCAGGCAGAAAGGCAAGCAGAGAGAGAGGAAGGGAAGCAGGCTCCCTGCCGAGCAGAGAGCCCGACTCGGGGCTCGATCCAAGGACCCTGGGATCATGACCTGAGCTGAAGGCAGAGGCTTTAACCCACTGAGCCACCCAGGTGCCCCGAAATTCCCTTATTATTATGCACATCTTTCTTTCCTCTAGGGATGTATCCAGTTACATATAAAGTAATATGTCAACCTTCTAGAAACACTCTTATATTTAATATAATGCCTCACCTCTTTCTCCATTGTACAAAACCTCTCTTTCTACAAAGGCTTTCTGGTTGAATTTCATGAAGAATACATATCTTAGTTTTTTACCAGGGTCAGGGGAGAGTAATTGCTTAGATGCAAAGAGTGAAACACCGAGATTGAGGTCTAATCATCGCCTTTAAAGAAATATAACTCATTCTCCACCCATTGTCTTCCAAAACATCAAGTACTTCCAGTTCTCAGGCCTTGATGGTTTCCTACAGCATGTACTGGCTTGTTTTCCATTGGTGTTTCCTGTAGAAAACACTTAGATCTTAGCCTATCTAATTTACTGAGTCATTTACCCCTATCCACCTATTTCCCATCTCTTAAAAACTTGTAAGAAACCAATATCATCTGTGGTCACTTCCTCTCCTAGTGTTGGCTTTCAATTCAACGAGGTCTTGGGAAGGAGTAGAGATAAATGTGTCCAGGCTTATCTGTAAACTAGAATCTCTCATTTGTTTTTTCCAGATAAGGAAACTGAGTCTCACAGTTACATAACCTACTATTTACCCAGCTGATAGCTGGTGAAGGACAAAATTATTTCTAGATGTATCTGCCTCCAGCACCATATTCTCCTATCTCATACCTCTTTGAACAAAGTAAATATGACTTCTTGATAAGGAAACCAAAATGGTCAGATCTAAGACATGTTTAGTAATCCATAAGAACTGAAAACAACGCTTCCAAGAACAAGTCATCTCGACCGATATAATTTGAGATAATTGTGATAATAAAAAAACACAACGCCTATGCCCCTTGAAGACTTAATTCTATTATTTTACCTTTACTTGATTTTCTGTTCACTTACTGTTAAAAAATAATTGTAAATCTTGCTAAGCCCTGAAAAGACAAACAGAAAGAGCTCTCGTGCTGATAGCAGTGAAAATGGTAATGTATCATCTCGGCGTGGGACTGCTTGGAACTATTTCAGTAAACAGGATAAAGCTGTGTTGGACTAGAAAAGCTGGTGCCCTCCTATCACCTTTACAGGCACCATACAGTGATTATGAGAAGCACGGACATAAAACCACCTTTCTAATCATAAAAGGTTTTATATCATTTTTAGCTGGACTATGGAAAAGGCTAAGGGATCTTTTCCACACCCCCCCTCCTTTAGTAAAGCCCTTCAGCAAGTGGTATTCTGGGAAAAAGTACAAGAAGTTCTGGGTTTAAGATAGTTGCTTTTCAGTAGCTGCAATGTTAAACTGGTAATTGTTCACATAAACAACTCAAATATATCTGTTTACTTTACATGTACTCGTGGAAAAAGAAAAAAAAAGGCTTGCATCATAAAATTCTAAAACTCACAAGTTTTAGCTCTTCTGTCACATCTCAGTGCATTTAATATCCTTCTGCCATATTATTTACGACTTCACAAAGAAAGTAGTTATTTCCTATTATCTGTTCAATAAATAAGTAGAGAAATGCAGGCTGCAGAGATACAATTTGTTAACGAAACAGCCCAGAGAATCTTCACGGTGTCTAGTCTCAGAAGCTTGCGCAGCATCTATTAAAGCTTGCTTCGGTTTTAAAGAGTAACTGCAATTTTGACACATTGATATGTTCTGCTCAGATGGCTGAGGCATGCTTTCTCGGTAGATTATGCAACATGAGTAATGCATGCTGTGATAGAACATATATCTGAGCAGAGAGGCGTGTTTAAACACTTTTCTCTACTTGCTCAACCTTTTTCTATTACTGGGAAGACTGTCTCATTTCAGAAACCAGACAGACATAGGATTTCCAGTTCTTGGAATGATCTTCAAGAAGAGACAGCTTGTTGTAGTTCATACCCAAATATCATGGCACTATGGATGCACTATGTTCAAGAGATAATACTGTTTCAGTTCAAGTTACAGGGAGCCCATCAGGTAGGCAAAGAGGAGGTGGGTACACCACTAGTCCCTTATTTGTCTACTTTCACTGCCTTGCAAAACGATAACAAAAGTTCTCATATGCTATCTTCTGCAAACATACGACTTTTGGTGCTGATCTCCCTTGTGGAAAGAAGAAATAAATATTAGGAAAAGAAAAAAAAATTAGGAAAGAAACATAACATATAAAACATGAAGCTTTTTTTTAAAGATTAATTTATTTGGGAGACAAAGTGTGTACACATTCACACCAGCAGAGGTGGAGGGGAGGGGGGCAGAGGAAGATGGAGAGAGAATCCCAAGCATACTCCCTGCTGAGCACAGAGCAGGATGCTGGGGTTCGATCTCAGAAACCTGAGCTCATGACCTGAGCCAAAATCAAGAGTCAGATGCTCAACCAACTGAACCACCCAGGCACACCAAGACATGAATACTTCTCATCTTAAACACAGCATGGATTTTAAATGTAAATCTATGAATAAAAGAATTTGATTTTAACTAAAACCTTAGAGTGACCAGCTGTTGCTTAGATCTGATATTCTTTTTCCCTATTTAAAGTACACTCTAATTTCACCTGAGAAAAACTATCTTTTACTACAGTTGGGATAAAGTAGTTGCTCAGCTTCAAAATTTGTGTGACAGACTACAGCGCAAAACTCTGGAGATATTCAGCATGTACACGTGTCACTAATTTTGATACTGAATATTATTTGTGAACAAATAATACTCCCTTGGACTCAATTGTATTAATATGTAGTTAGGTAATGTTCAAACCCCTAAAATAATTTTTAGCCAATTATATAAGAAATGCATGCATTATTTTAATAGCAGTAAACATATATTAAAGCAATTGTGAAAATATGTATTTCTTACTAGTGGATATAATAGCAGCCATCAACATAAAGATTTATGTTTAAAAGTCTTTAACTAAGACTTTCATTAAGAGTGGTAATTAAGGGATGCCTGGGTGGCTCAGTGGGCTAAGGCCTCTGTCTTCAGCTCAGGTCATGATCTCAGGGTCCTGGGATCGAGCCCCGCATCAGGCTCTCTGCTCAGTGGTGAGCCTGCTTCCTCCTCTCTCCCTCTCTGCCTGCCTCTCTGCCTACTTGTGATCTCTGTCTGTCAAATAAATAAATAAAATCTTTAAAAAAAAGAGTGGTAATTAATATTTGTGTATGGTTTCTATCGTAGAAACAGTTAATAGTAGTTTATGTAACTTATTTTGAGATTCAGCTGGTGATATACCTAATGATTTTGTATAGAATGGCTTATATATTACAACAAATATTTTATGTTTTTTAGAGGGTCCCCAATTAATACGTAAATACTTTTTTTTTTAAAAAGATTTCATTTATTTGACAGAGAGACAGAGAGAGAGGGAATACAAGCAGGGGAGTGGGAGAAGGAGAAGTGGGCTCCCAGCTGAGCAGGGAGCAGGGCTCAATTCCAGGACCCTGGGATCATAACCTGAGCCAAAGACAGATGCTTAACAGCTGAGCCACCCAGAGAATCTGCATATAAATATACACCCCTACATATAAATACTTGACAGTTAAACATGATTACATTCTCCCAGTTCATTTAAAAAAGCATTTTTGAGGGGCGCCTGGGTGGCTCAGTGGGTTAAGCCACTGCCTTCGGCTCGGGTCATGATCCCAGGGTCCTGGGATCAAGCCCCGCATCGGGCTCTCTGCTCAGCAGGGAGCCTGCTTCCCCCCGCTCTCTCTCTGCCTGCCTCTCTGACTACCTGTGATTTCTCTCTGTCAAATAAATAAATAAAATCTTTAAAAAAAAAGAAAAGCATTTTTGAAACTTTTGTTTTACACAACTCTCTTCTGTGTACTCTATCTCAGATAGCTAAAAATGTCAGGAATCATAAGATCTTTGTTTGAGATAGAAATATCCGAGAGATATTCCAAGCCTTAGAATCACCTGGAACTTCTCCACTGTGCACTTATCTGGGAGGAATATTTGTGTTTTTAATGAGGGAGTTTTGTCTTCTCTATTTACTAGATTATTACCAATCTATGATGAAAGACTAAGTTTATAAAATATGGTTATTTAAATAATACACACACACACATATATTTTCCTAATCTTAATAGTTGCTACTTATATATGACTGTGATTTTGTGCTTTTATCAATCTTTGTATAATTTTCACTTTCCAGTCACTTTTACTAATCTACAGAATGCTCTAAGATCATTCAATGTCTTGGAAGGTAAAGTGTATCAATCTAAAAAGTGGTATACATATTCTCTATTTCTCTGCTTTATCCTACTCCTAGATTTATCTCTCCATTTCTTTCCCCTGTATCTAGCTACACCGGAAGATTTTTCATGCCTTGCCATGTTTTTTAAGTTATTGGAAATAAAACATATTTGAGTTGAAAAAGAGAGGAAATAAGCAGAAGGTATAGAAATCAATATTTGAAAGAGTTCTATATACACACACACCCTCCCCCCAACACACATACACACCTAAACATGGCGTTTTACAGAGAAGGTTTTTAAGGAATCTGGCAATTATTAGTTGATGAAGAATAAGGCCTCATCAAGTTAGGGATATTTTTTGCAAAAAAAAAAAATCTATTTTTTATAGTGGTAGGAAGAAACATAACTAATGAACTTCTGTTAAGAGACAAGAAATTTTCTGTAATATTTCAACTTGTTCTACAGTCTTCTAAACTTCAATTAATTTTTAAAATTTAAAACTAAATTCATCAAAGGTAATTGAATATTTTCTATAAATAGGGCATCCTAAAGAGTTCAAAACAATAACTAAATGACTGTTTAAAAATAGTAATTTGGGGGGGCACCTGGGTGGCTCAGTGGATTAAAGCCTCTGCCTTCAGCTCAGGTCATGATCCCGGGGTCCTGGGATCGAGCCCCACACTGGGCTCTTTGCTCAGTGGGGAGCCTGCTTCCTCCCCTCTCTCTGTCTGCCTCTCTGCCCACTTATGATCTCTCTCTCTGCCAAATTAAAAATAAATAAATAAAAATAGCAAAGTTATGGAAAGAACCTAGATGTCCATCAAGAGATGAATGGATAAAGAAGATGTGGTATATATATATACAATGGAATACTATGCAGCCATCAAAAGAAATGAAATCTTACCATTTGCGACGACATGGATGGAACTCGAGGGTATTATGCTTAGCGAAATAAGTCAATCGGGTAAAAATAGTAATTTTTTAACAAAAAAAAGTCATGGATAGATTTGAGAAAAGAACATAGTGGACTACCAATAAATGGTGTGAAGTATGGTCATCAAAGATCTGTAAATTTTGTGAGGCAGTGTCTAAGTGGTGTTTTATGGAAGAGGAGGCATTGAAGACAGATCATAAAACAACATAGGATTCCCAACGTTAGAGAAGGGACATATAATTCTTGGTGAAGGAGTGAATCTGGGCCCACTATATGCTAGCCACTTTGCCTACGTCATGGCAACAAATCCTCAAACACCTCTACCCTAAATGCGTTGTTTTCCATATATTAAGATTAGTACCATCCTGGCAGTTGTTAAAGAACCTCTCCAAAGGCAAAAGACAGGTAAGTTTGAAGAGTCTCACAAACTGAATGGATAGCAGGGGTTAGGGCCTTTAAAAAAAAAAAAAAATCAAATTCAGAAGTTAAAACACTGCTCACAAATTCAAAATTAAGGTAGCAGCAAAAAAGTTTATTACTAAGAGCTTATAATTCCTTTAATTCTTCAGGGTGCTGTCAGGAAAACCCGGGCTATTCTTGGGGCAGACAATTAGGCTTCACTTAGAAGGTAGTGGAGTTTAAAGATAAAAATCCAGGGAGGAAATATTTCAGAGGGGTGAACCCATAGATCTGCAGTCACTGAGGATTTTGAGTTAGAAAATGTAAGGGGAACGTGTTTTGAGAAAAATGAGCTCATGTTTAAGTATGAAGGAAACTAAAGTGGGAAGCAACCAGGAAAGGCTTTATCACAGCTTGATTAAGATTTAAGAAAAAAAATCTCCTATTGTCTCTGGATTGAAGGTATGTCAGCTATTTAATTTCCTTTATTGCAGCTTGTCTACTTTTTCAACCTTACCTTATATCTAGCCATCTCATGAAGCCTTCAGGTTGGGCTAAAATGTCACAGTAACATAGTAAGGGCCATGTGTGTGCGGGGGGGGGGGGGAGAAAAAATATGAATTTATGTCTGGCTTAATGTGGACACATTTTCAACTGAATAGTTTGTACCTACAGCCTCATAATTTTCATGCTCTTGAAAAAGACACTTGTAAAATTATTTTCTTGCTACTTTTCAAAGCTCTGGTTCAGAAAATTACTACCCTTTTGATGTGAAGGCTGATGTAACTAATTATAGCTAGGAAGACACAATTCCTCCTTTAATAATAAAGAAACAGCAATCTTTCACCTAGAATATAACACGGTGTCTGGATTTGAAGCATGAAAGATTAAATCAGTAAGCTTTGAAATTCTATTATATTCAAAGAGGCAATGTCTCCAAGGACGATAATATTGACAATAGAAGGAGGTTTCTCCAAGAGCATTTCAGCCTATTAACATACTGCAGTGCAGTGGAAAGAATGCCGGGCTGAAGGGAAGGAGAAATGCACTCCTGTCCAGGCTCACTTAATCATCAGCGAATATTTGGGTCAAATTAGTCAACTTCTGTAGTTTAAGAATAATACCATGACTCGTTTCAACCAATTCACAGTGGAGGGAGAGGAGGAGGAACAGTAAGGGAAGGATGAAGAGGGCAAGAGGACGATGGAAGGAGAAAGAGATGGTGCAAAAGAGAAGGAAGACTGAAAGACACTGAAGGAAGAAGAGAGTGAGGGAGGCCTAAGTTATATATCAGTTAACTTTAACTGGCATCAGAATAAGCTGAAAGGCTTTTAAAAACAAATTAATGGCCCACTCCTAGAGTTTTTAACGCAGACTGTGGGGTGCAGGGAGGAGGGCATGTGAATTAGCATCTCTCAGTTCTTACATGAAGCAAGTGCTGCTGGTGTGAGAACCATACCGTGAGAACACCATGATAGGTATCCATCTATATGGAGCTTCACCAAGAAAAAAAGCAGGTGTGCAATTCAGTTTGCTCTTTACATTAAGAAAATTGTTCCAATTGCCATCTTTCTAAAAGTCATTGTCATTTTTATGTGCTGTATTATTTTGTTTCAAAGCACTGAACTTCAACCTTTGCATACGACAGAATCATTACTACTTATATTTGTGCTAGATTAAATGGATTTATTTTATATTTTACTACATATCGGAGGTGAGGAAAAAAAAAGTCCGAAGTAGCAGTACACATTTATCTGATGGGTTAGTGAGAGATAAAATGGGGATTTTCATTCACTGCTGGTGCAAGTAGAATTTGGTCTACTTGTTTCAGAATACCTTTTGGTGCCATGTGAAAAAAGCCTTATTAACTCAACAGCTAAAGGTACTACTGCAACCACAATTAATAACCACAGGAATTGAGCACTTACTCTGTGCTAGGCATTTGGTTAGTCCTTTCATGTGTTCATAATATTTAATCCTCCCAACAACCCTAAGGGAACAAAAGAATCCCACTGCACTTTCTTTGGTACAATCCATTTTTTAAGTTCTTCATCTGTGCAGGTATGATTTTTAAAGCGACACTGACACACACACACACACACACACACAAAATGGAGGTCTATACCTACTCAGAATGAGGGTAGAAAGTACATTCTCCATGTCACCCAGCTAAGGATGCTTAGGTGGGAAGAGACTAAACTTATTTTCTCCTACTCTGGATGGATATACATGAAAATAGTTCTAAATCTTGAAATGTCCAAAGAGACACTGGAGTCATAAAAGGGATTCCCCTAAATCAGCCAAGATCAAAACCTTGTCCTTGTAGAACACCGAAAAGAAAAAAAAAAGCAAACTCATTTTCAAAATTTTACTTTGGAGGCTAAAAATGACTTAAGATGAGACATTTAAGAAAAAGCACATATGTTACATAATACCTTTTTTGAATTTGCAAGGACAAGTATTTAATGATCTTACCATTAACCTCTTAAACCTCTTATTCCAAAAAAGGAAGTAATAGCTCTGTTTATAAATGCACATCCCTACTTCTATGGGAAAAGATCACCAATTTTGTTGTTTCATCATCTGTAAGAGGTAAGACTAGCTGTGTTTTTCACAATTTTAGGTGACTTTGATCATAGATTTCCGGGAATAAACCTCATTATCTACTCTTTCTCAAAAACTGCATATCTCTCTTCATAAAGCAATTGTCTCCTCTCTCCCTGCTGTAATCTATGAAAATTTTATTGCCAATTTTATTGACTTGACAGTTTTCCAGTCATTTTGACTTGAATATCCATCTCCTATCTTTTCTTTATAACAAGTATCTGCCAAACAAAGTAAAACATATTAGCAATAGAACTTTGAATAGTGTAACATGTAGCATAGGTAACAAAGCGTACTGTAAAGGAGGGGAATGAAGTGGCTGGGGACCTAATATCTTGTTTTTATTTCTACTCTGTTTCTGTCTCTAAATAGCTTGCATGACCTTGTAAAGAGCATTTCACCTTTATGCATCTCATTTCTCTCATATAGAAATGAGAGCATTGACTAGGTAACCTCTAAAATCAACTCAAGCTCTCCAAATTTATAATTTATTCTGATAAACTGTCTGTAGTCCTCAGATGGTTACAGGTCAAAGGGCTTTCTGGATAAGATCACAGATAAAGTTCTCAGTTCAGGAATATGTTTTTAAATAGTTTTGTGCATGGGTTCTAAATAGAAGACATTATATTCTCTGATAGAAATGAAATTAACAAGCCATTTTTATAACACTCTTTTAGATTCAAACATTTCAACCAGACATAAAACATTTTTAGGACTCCTTTTAAACAGTATCTTAGTGTATTGATTAATATTGCTGAAAGTGCATAGTATATGCAATAATTCACCCATTCTATTATAGTCATAATGCAGCTAGGTAAGTTGTTAGAGAACTGGTTTCAATTTTTAGGAACTCTTCACTAGTGGTATCGGTTATTACAGATGAATGAGCTACGTAAATAGTTCTCCGTATCATATATCCGTATATATGATACAGGCGTAGAATTTTATAACAACATATCAAAATACTGACACATGTGTAGCTTGTTGTTCTAACTTCTAACAAGTAAAACAAACTTATATTTATTTATTTATTTGACAGAGATCACAAGTAGGCAGAGAGGCAGGGAGAGAGAGGAGGAAGCAGGCTCCCTGCTGAGCAGAGAGCCCTATCCAGGGCTCGATCCCAGGACCCTGAGATCATGACCTGAGCCAAAGGCAGAGGCTTAACCCACTGAGCCACCCAAGCGCCCCTAAACCTATATTTAGAGACAAAACACATAATGCAGGGATATTGAAATCATACATATGATTCTAGCAAACCCCCCAAAAAAAGGGTTTTGGTAAAAACTTGTCATCTGGTTACCTACTTCAGTTCTTCTATGTTTTCTTACTCAATAAGCATTGTGGTTATGCAGATAGGATGGCAGCATATATTTCTGTTATTTTTATTAATTAATCAATTAAAGATATAGTCAATTTATATTCTCTATTTGAATCTTATACAAATGCTACTTTAAGTACCTACCTCTAAGTGCAAAATGTAAGCATGTAACTCTAAAATTTTTAAGTTGAAGAAAATCAACTACTATATCCAGCAAAGATAACTGAAATAACACTGAAATAATAATAAAGATAACACTGAAATAACACAATTTCAGAAGTGGCTGTGCTTCCTTCCTCTGAAGAAACTGTACTGCCATGGAATTGGCCCCAATGTCATGGCGATTTTCATAGTTCTTGTTATAAAGAAAGTTAGTGATTCCAGGATTTAACAAATTGACAGGAGCAATTCTAACATTCCATTAAGCTTAGAAACAACAATGACAAAAAGAAAATCTTATAAAGCCTGTTAAAGCCTTTGGATGACAATGCCCCCCAAATAAGATCTTTGGTAAATGTGGCAAGAGAAACTCAACATTCACCTGATTCTGTTTCTGCTCCATCGCTTTACTGAGGAGGTAATCATGCAGCTGTGGCAGCATTTTTATGTTTATTGCTTGGAAGCAGGTATTACCAAGATCTTGTCTAGAAGTTAAAGATGGCACAAGGGGGGGAAGGATTATAATAATAATAAGCTTGTTGTAAGGATTAAATTAGTTAATTTATATGAAACATTTAAAGCAGCATTTGCTGCCCAGGTAATAGTATAGGAGTTTTAGTTACTGGGGCGTCTGGGTGGCTCAGTCGTTGAGCGTCTGCCTTCAGCACAGGTCATGATCCCAGGGTCAGGGGATCAAGCCCCAAATCACTGGGCTCCTGGCTCAGCAGGAAGTCTGTTCTTCCTCTCCCACTCCCCCTGCTTGTATTCCCTCTCTCTGTCTCTCTCTCTCTCTCTTTCTGTCAAATAAATAAATAAAATCTTTAAAAAAAAAAGAATTTTAGTTACTATTTGTTTTATGTTACTGTTTGATTGTTACATATGCAATTCAACATGCCAAATGGAGATATTTGTGCAGATGCTTATTTGGCTATCCAGGGACATGTTATAACTTCCAGGGGCTCCCGGGACTTTTGCCTCCATTGGCTTCTTCCTTCCTAAAAAAATTTAAAATTATATTTTATAACTGTATTGGTATAAACATAAATATGTTAATATTAAATATTCATGCAAATTTGGCCCAAAAGTTTATTTCTCCTTCTTATTTTAAAAGTAAGTAAGGAAATGGTCCATTTTCATTTTTCTGTATGTGGCTGTCCAATTTTCCCAACAGCATTTGTTGAAGGGACTGTCTTTTTTCCACTGGACATTCTTTTCTGCTTTGCTGAAGATTAGTTGACCATAGAGTTGAGGGTCTATTTCTGGGTTCTCTATTCTGTTCCATTGATCTATGTGTCTGTTTTTGTGCCAGTACCATACTGTCTTGATGATGACAGTTTTGTAATAGAACTTGAGGTCTGGAATTGTGATGCCACCAACTTTGGCTTTCTTTTTCAATAATCCTTTGGCTATTCGAGGTCTTTTCTGGTTCCATATAAATTTTAGAATTATTTGTTCCATTTCTTTGAAAAAAATGGATGGGATTTTGATAGGGATTGCATTAAACGTGTAGATTGCTTTAGGTAGCATAGACATTTTCACAATATTTGTTCTCCCAATCCATGAGCATGGAACATTTTTCCATTTCTTTGTGTCTTCCTCAATTTCTTTCATGAGTACTTTATAGTTTTCTGAGTACAGATTCTTTGCCTCTTTGGTTAGGTTTATTCCTGGGTATCTTATGGTTTTGGGTGCAATTGTAAATGGGATTGACTCCTTAATTTCTCTTTCTTCTGTCTTGTTGTTGGTGTAAAGAAATGCAACTGATTTCTGTGCATTGATTTTATATCCTGACATTTTACTGAATTCCTATACAAGTTCTAGCAGTTTTGGAGCGGAGTCTTTTGGGTTTTCCACATATAGTATCATATCATCTGCAAAGAGTGATAGTTTGACTTCTTCTTTAAAAAAAAAAAAAAAGTAAGTAAACCATTTTCATGGGCCACCTAAAAGGTCAGTCATAGGCACTATGTCTACAGTGTTTAATGTGAAGTTGGCCCATGGACATCAGAATCTTAGTTAACTTGGGAGTACGTGGGGGAGAATGGTTGTCAATTAAGTTTCTAGATGATAATGAAGACTTTCACTTAACCATGGTTAGTTTTTCTGTTGAATTATGAGAATTTATGAGAATTTATAATATATCAGTAACTATACAAATAACCTAATCAAAAAGAAAATACTATCTTAGCATATGTTCACCATTCAGTGTGAATAATATCCATGTTCATTACATATTTTAAAGATAAACAATATGCTTCAGATAGTTTTGAAATGACAACAACACATACTAGTATTCTTAAATAGCAATCTAAATGCTCTTAGTTGATTTTCTAAGTCTTTCTGCCAAGTTAGCAATCAGAATGCAAATCCACTACTCAAGGACATCATATGAATTTGTGATTCATTCTTGTGGAAAGACCACTTAGTTCTTTATCTATATGCTGCGAGGAGTTCACTGTGAGTTTTAAGTTTTATCGCTTGCCTCTTTTTTGGACACAACACAATGGATTTAAAAATTATAAATAAATATCCGACTAGCATGAATTAGTTCATTCTAAGTTAAGCCATTCTAGTGAGGTGAATCTTTTCCAAACTGTTCTATAAGAAGAGTTTGTCCTTTATCAGGTATATTTTTATTAGGGCCTTGCCTCATTGTTCCCATCAATGGGACCAACTTGTTTATAGTGGTTCTTTCTTAACACTACTTTTGCTACAACCCAGCACATATATTCTTGGTCAGTTCTGTATTTTTATTTGCAGAGATCTGTATATATTATAAATAGTTCTAATATGTGCCAAATAATGGTCTGTTTCTACAAGAAGGCAGGAAAGTCATTCTAGTTCAACAATAATCCTCAAAAGGAAATATCACTGGGACCTAAATATTTCATCTCTTCTGTCAAAAACCCCTGGATTGGCTACCTTACAGGGAGGCAGGGCCATATTCAGGCTTGTCAACAAAAATTTTCCTGTAGAAACTAACAAGAAATCTCTTCATAGACATGTAGCATAAGGAATTTGCCCCTTTTCTTTCCTTTACTTCTTACTCTCTGGAATGCAGATGGGATGTCTGGAACTCACGTAGCTGTCTTGATCATAAGGTAGAAGCCATGAGTTGAATTTCATGGAGAAGCCTGTGTCTCCAATGTAGAAATAGCCAAAAGAGCTCTGGAATACTGACCTCATTTATTTGAGAAATAAAGACATTTTTCTCTTGTTTAAGGATTTTAATTTCATGTTTTCTCTTATTTATAGCTGAATCTAAATCTAAACTGCATGTATATGATGTTTAAAAATGAGTGGATATAAGTTAAATAGCACAATACTGACAAATTTAGATCTCCAAGAGATTTTCACATTCAAAAGTTCTCTGTCTCTCTGTCTCTCTCACACACACAAATCCAGAAAGGTGAATTTATGATAGCTATGACCAGCTTACTCCTTATCGAGCTCCCTGTGACTCATTTATTTAATGGCATATGCCTTTTTCTTTGACCCACAGTACAAAATATCACTAAGGAAACAAAACATAACTATGAGTAATAACAAAGTGAAGCTAAATATGATAGACTTTGCACTGACCAGCGAAGCTATTCTCAACTCTTTCACTTGCATTGGT
Organism: Taxidea taxus jeffersonii; assembly: GCA_003697995.1. Classification (NCBI taxonomy): domain Eukaryota; kingdom Metazoa; phylum Chordata; class Mammalia; order Carnivora; family Mustelidae; genus Taxidea; species Taxidea taxus. The sequence goes on from ML101075.1 coordinate 184,852, forward strand.
GATTTGTCAAGAGCCAGTGGTCATCTCAGATATAGCTTAAGAGCTAGACTTTCTAACAGTGATGCTCAATCATTATTAACTTGAACAAGCAGAATAAAAATGGGTCTTAATTCTCTGTGTGGTGTTTCCAAGATGAGGCTTTGAGAGACACATTTCCTATTTTGTTATAACATATATTATTTTGAATTCATTAAGGCAGAAACTACAACTGATGCTTAGATCAACATCCTTATCCCTGAAAACTTTTCTGTGGCTGGTTCTCAACATTTATTTTCAGAGTTTATTAACAGGAGCACCAGAAATGTATGGCTGGCTGGATAGGAAGTGCTCTCAGTCACCCATCGTCCAGATCATACTGAATATTCAATTTAAAATCAGGAACTCATCAATCACTAAATAGCCAAACTGAAAAGGGATTAAAGGGCCAGAAAATTTTAGTCAGTGGGTTGGTATATTTCATTTTTCTGGTTGTCCTAAATGTGAAAACACTCTTTTGATTTTCAATACCACCAGAGCACACATGGCATGGTTGGTGTGTTCTAGTTAAATGAGTTCCCTTTTTGGTGATTGTTCCAATGTTACAACGAAATTACTTGGGAGGGGGTTATCCACATAGAAGCCCAAAATACCTATATAGAGAGACCGTTCTGACGATGTGCATGCATGTCTAAGTTATTACCTCAATTATGCATTTTTAGAAATACAGAACTTTAATAGCCGCACAGTTAAAATGCATTAACTATCACTGCTCTTTCCAACAAGGTAGCTACTAGCTGCATGTGACTACAATTTTTTTTAATTTTTAATTTTTATTTTTATTTAAACGATATTAAATAATATTAGAAGTTAAATTTCTTGGTCACCTGGCCATATTACACGTACTGAACAGCCACCTGAGGCTAGTGGCTACCATACTGAACAGATCAGATGGAGAACATTTATACCATCACAGAAAGTTCAATAGGACAATGCTGAACTAGATTTTCATGTATCAACACACTTTGGAAGAGCATTAATTAAAAACTGAAAAGTTAACATGTTCACAGTGATTTCTGACTCAACTGAACTTCTAAAATACCAAAAAGGTCTCCAGAGGATTTCAGTTAGAGGCCAGGAGGCTTAAGATTCCATGAGAAATGATAGTTATTCATAAAGCAGTCAAGAGTAGAAATGTTTAAAAAAGATAGATGCTGGGGTATCTAGGTGGCTCAGTCAGTTAAGTGGCTGATTCTTGGTGTTGGCTTAGATCATGATCTTAGGGACCTGGGATCAAGTTCGGTGCCAGGCTCTGAGCTCTGTGATGAGTCTGCTTGTGGATTCCCTCTCTCCCTCTCCCCCGGCCCCTTACCCTGCTCGTGCTCTCTCTCACTCTCCCTCTCAAATAAATAAATACATCCTAAAAAAAAAAAAAAAAAAAAAAAACCCACAGAGTTTCTGAAAAACAGCAATGATACAGAGAAGTTATTTAAAAATAATCTGATTTAAAAGAGGCATTGTGGAAATATAAATGCCAAGTAAGAGCTTTCAACTAATAGAAAGGGCAATGAAACCATGTCCCCTTATCATATCAAAATTGTACTTCTTAAAAACGAAACGCTTAAAAATTCTTAGAAAATAATTGCTACCTCGATGAGAAGTTTAGTATTTGGGTATTATAATTGTTCTTTCTTGACTCCTTTTATTGATGTCTCATTTCCAAGTCTGCCTCTGGTTTCTTTCACCCTAGCCAACAGATCCAAAGACTATTTCAAATGTTTGATTCTTCATCTCTTAAGTATTGGCAAACTGCTTCTTTTAGTAACTATGTAGAGTACAGTACTGCATTTAAAGTATTCTTCGAAATTTATGTAATGAGCACCACCCAGATAATTACAATAGCTATAAAGAATTCATTCATAGACTATTTTACTATGGACTAAAAGAGGTTTTTTCAAATGAACAATTAGTATTCCTATATGATCACACTATAGACACATTTAAGTTCTGGTTTTGAAAAAATGAAGGATAATATGAAGCTAATTATTAGCCCTAAGTCTTTCTCAGGAGAATTATTTGAATATTAGGAAATTCACTTTTAGAGATTAAATTGAAATAGACATTTCCCCTCTCCATGGTCCTAGAAATTAAACTTAATGAGATCCAGCACTGTGAATCTTTTTGAAGATTTGTGGGACAAAAGTCACAATTAGAAGTATGACCTCAAACACTTCAGTTGGAAGAACTGGTGTGTAAAACACAGCTTTCCAGAACTGGGAAAAACGTCAACCTCAAATGCAACACTTACACTTTTTATATACTGTGTATGAATGCAAATCCTGACCCCACCAAAACCAGGCTGAATGACTATATATAAGTACTCCAGCACTAGTAAGATATATGCCAACCTTTTCAATGTGTGAAAAACAGAATTAAATCTTCAGTGCTATACATTAAAAAAAGTCAAATTGCCTGAGGTTATACTTGGGTATTCAGTGTTTATCTCAAAAAATTTCCATGAACCTTTGTTGTGGGGTTCCAGCCCAATTGTTATGAATCCTTCCTCGGGGAACAGTTTATAGCTGCCCTAAATTATTGGGAGTATCTAAACCCCTAATTCAAGGTTATATTGAGGAGCTTAACAGCAGGGATTCTGGAGTCAAGAGGCCCGCATCTGAATCACAGCTTCTTTACATTGGGCCTCTGAGTTTGCACTACCTCATCTGCAAAATATGATAAAAGTTGCGTCAATCTATGAAGTTACTGTAAGGAAAAAACTAGAGAATTCATTGCAAACCATTAGCACAGTTGCTATTCCATAGTGAATATTAAATACATAATATCTCTTATTTGGTTTTTTTTTTCATTTTATTTTATTTTACTTCTTTTTAGTGTTCCAGAGTTCATTGTTTATGCACCACATGCAGTGCTCCATGCAATATGTGCCCTCCATAATACCCACCACCAAGCTCACCCAAGCCCCCACCCCTTCCCCTCCAAAACCCTCAGTTTGTTTCTCAGAGACCACAGTCTCTCATGGTTTGTTTCCCCCTTCAATTTCCTCCAACTCACTTCTCTCCATCTTCCAATAACTTCATGTTACTCCTTATGTTCCACAAATAAGTGAAACCATATGATAATTAACTCTCTCTGCTTGACTAATTTCACTCAGCATAATCTCTTCTAGTCCCATCCATGTTGATACAAAAGTTGGTTATTCATCCTAATGGAAGCATAATACTCCACTGTATATATGGATCATATCTTCTTTATCCATTCATCTGTTGAAAGCCATCTTGGTTCTTTCCAGTTTGGCGACTGTGGCCATAGCTGCTATAAACATTGGGGTACAGATGACCCTTCTTTTCTCTATATCAGTATCTTTGGGGGTAAATACCCAGTAGTGCAATTGCAGGGTCATAAGGAAGCTCTATTTTTAATTTCTTAAGGAATCTCCACACTGTTTTCCAAAGTGGCTGCACCACACTTGCATTCCCACCACCAGTGTAAAAGGGTTTTCCTTTCTCCAAATCCTCTCCACCACATGTTGTTTACTGTCTTGTTGATTTTGGCCATTCTAACTGGTGTAAGGTGGTATCTCAATGTGGTTTTAATTTCAATCTCCCTGATGGCTAATGATGATGAACATTTTTTTCATGTGTCTGTTAGCCATTTGTATGTCTTCTTTGGAGAAGTGTCTGTTCATGTCTTCTGCCCATTTTTTGATGTGATTATCTGTTTTGTTTGTGTTGAATTTGAGGAATTCTTTATAGATCTTGGATATCAGTCCTTTGTCTGTAGTGTCATTTGCAAATATCTTCTCCCATTCCCTGGGTTGACTCTTTGTTTTGTTGACTGTTTCTGTTGCTGTGCAGAAGCATTTGATTTTGATGAAGTCCTAAAAGTTCATTTTCACTTTTGTTTCCTTTGCCTTTGGAGACATATCTTGAAAGAAGTTGCTGTGGCCATTGTCAAAGAGATTACTGCCTATGTTCTCCTCTAGGATTTTGATAGATTCCTGCTTTACATTGAGGTCATTTATCCATTTCAAGTTTATCTTTGTGTGTGGTGTAAGAGTATGGTCGAGTTTCATTCTTCTAAATATAACTGTCCAATTTTCCCAGCAACATTTATTGAAGATACTGTCTTTTTTCCACTGTATATTTTTTCCTGCTTTGTCGAAGATTATTTGACCGTAGAGTTGTGGGTCCATATCTGGGCTCCCTACTCTGTTCCACTGGTCTATGTGTCTGTTTTTGTGCCAGTACCATCCTGTCTTGTTGATCACAGCTTTGTAGTAAAGCTTGAAATCAGGCAATGTGATGCCCCCAGTTTTGTTTTTCTTTTTCAACATTTCCTTAGCAATTCAGCATTTCTTCTGGTTCCAAACAAATCTTAGGATTGTTTGTTCCTGCTTTTTGAAAAATGCCGGTGGAATTTTGATTGGGATGGCATCCCCAAACCAGGCAAAGACCTCACCAAGAAGGAGAATTTCAGACCAATAACCCTGATGAATATGGATGCCAAGATTCTCAACAAGATCCTAGCTAATAGGATCCACTAGTACATTAAAAAGATTATCCACCATGACCAGGTGGGATTTATCCCTGGGATGCAAGGGTGGTTCAACATTCGCAAATCAATCAATGTGATAGAACAAATCAATAAGAGAGGAGAGAAGAACCACATGGTCCTCTCAATTGATGCATAAAAAAGCATTTGACAAGATACAACATCCATTCCTGATTAAAATGATTCAAAGTATAGGGACAGAGGGAATATTTCTCAATTTCATAAAATCTATCTATGAAAAACACACAGCAAACATCATCCTCAATGGGGAAATGCTGACAGCCTTCCCTTTGAGATCAGGAACATGGTAAGGATGCCCACTCTCACCATTCTTGTTCAACACAGTACTAGAAGTCCTAGCAACAGCAATCAGACAACAAAAAGAAATAAAAGGTATTCCCACCACAATGAGGAAGTCAAACTCCCTCTTTTCGCAGATGACATGATACTTTATATGGAAAACCCAAAAGATTCCACCCCCAAACTACTAGAGTCATACAGCAATTCAGTAATGTGGCAGGATACAAAATCAATGTACAGAAATCAGTTGCTTTCTTATATACTAACAATGAAAATACAGAAAGAGAAATTAGAGAATTGATTCTAGTTGCTATAGCACCAAGAACCATAGGATGTTTGGGAATAAACCTAACCAAAGAGGTAAAGGATCTGTACTTGAAGAACTACAGAACACTCATGAAAGAAACTGAAGAAGACACAAAAAGATGGAAGACCATTCCATGCTCATGGATCGGAAGAATAAACATTGTTAAAATATCTATACTGCCTAGGCCATCTATACTTTCAGTGCCATCCCGATCAAAATTCCACAGGCAGTTTTCAAAGAGCTGGAACAAATAATCCTAAAATTTGTATTGTTTCTTAAATACCTTGCTTATCCCTTTGTTTTTATTATTCCCTCATTTTGTAATGGCCTTCTGACTCTTCATCCCTACATTTGTTGATAGCCCATATGCATCCTTAAATATTTCATTCAAGGCTCACTATTAGCAAGTCTCTTTTGATACTCCCAGCTAGATTAGGCATCCCTCTGCAGGGGTTCCATAATTCCATGGTGTAGCTTTATTACTGTACTCTTCGCACTTTAATATAGAACTTTGTGTATGTGTGTGTGTGCATGGGTGTGTGCGTGTGTGTAAGACTACACTATGACATAAGCCTTCAAGGCACAAACTATGCCTAATTAATTTGTATCCTTAACACTTAGGAAGAGCATGCCCAAAGTAGGTACTCAAATATTTGCTGAATAAATGAAAGAAAAGAATCTTGATATTTTCTAATAGCTACTGAAACAGAACATTATAACATTCTTGCAGCCAAAGCTGAACTAAACTGATGTTTTATTGAGTTTGCTTCCTTGCCATCAATATGAATCCTTAGTGCTACATATTGAAAATCATTATCTCCAAGCCAAGATAATTTCCCTTTATAAATAGAATACTGCATATTTTTATCAAAACCAACATAAAAGTCAGCAAAATAATGTATTCAATGCCCAGACTATTAGATCAAATTAAGTTAGATACAGGTCTTGACCTCCCAAGAGTTTATAATATAGGAGAGAGTACAAAATGAATAAACATAGATATTTTTCAAATATATTTTGTATGTATTTGTTTGTATATATATCTATGTATCTATGATATGTAATAGAAACTTAAAGAAATTAAATGTGCAATAGGTCTGTTTATGTAACAAGCATACTTCTCTTGCAAATCTTTGCCATATTAATGATTAAAATATTATTTTATAAAAAAATAAAATAAAGGGGAGCCTGGGTGGCTCAGTGGGTTAAAGCCTCTGCCTTCGGCTTGGGTCATAAACCCAGGGTCCTGGGATCAAGCCCTGCATCCAGTTCTCTGCTCAGCAGGGAGCCTGCTTCCTCCTCCTCTCTCTCTGCCTACTTGTGATCTCTATCTGTCAAATAAATAAATAAAATCTTTAAAAATAAAGTAAAAATAAAATAAAGATAAAATATAATTTCATTACAGGAACAACTTTTAGTCATGTCCTAATTAATTTTTAGTAAAGTCAGACACCACTTTTTTCTTTTTTTTCCTTAATATTTATTTATTTATTTATTTGAGAGCGAGAGAGAGCAGGGACAGAGGCAGAAGGATAGGGAGAGAGAAACCTAAGCAGACTCTGTGCTGAGCACAGAGCCCAATGTGGGGTTCGATCTCACAACACTGAGGTTGTGACCTGAGCAGAAACTAACAGTTAGACACTTAATGGACATGTGACTCAGGCACCCCAAATTCAGGCCCTATTCTAAAATACTTGCTATAGCCTATATGCATGTTCTTTCTAAATTTTAAGTTAAATGATAATGTCTATATAAGTATTTTGTTACCATACCTTTTCATTTTATAGGGTAGTCATTATAATATGATCTAGTGATTTTATAATTGAGAGATACTACTATATAAAAATTACTTCCAGGAAGAAAAATAAGAAGATGAAGATTGTTAAAAATATTGCTTGTCTGTGTATCAAGGGTGAGATGGCATCATTTTCTGACTTACTGTATATCCATCTTTGCTGACATGACTTACCAATAAGCAAGTCAGATAAGAGTCTACAATGAACTTCTCCTTGCATTCAATGTAAAATCTATTTCTAAGGTAGTGCCATAATCAATCCTCTGCTATAATCAATGTATATTTTATGCAAATATGCATAGATGATAACTCTATATAGAAGACGTCAGGAAACATGCTAGAGAATTTTTTCCTCCTGCAATAAGATAAAATAAACAGGGCTCTACCATCTACCCACTTTTTCACTACACTATTTAAGAATGGCTGTGTTGAGGACTGTGTTTCATCCTGAGTGACTTCAATTAAGAAACCTGCAAATCACAAACCAACACATGGCTAGAATACTCTGTTATAACAGTCTTGGTAAATATACTTTGAGAGCAGAAAATTCAGTTTTGTCATCGCTGACACACTTTGAACTAAGCCTTTCCACAGCACTTGTACCTCCAGAAAGATATGACAGTCCTACTACTAATTATTTGACACATATAATTTCTGAGCCTAAATGTTTCTGTGGACAGTGCACATGTTTTGGGGACAAACAGAACTGACATCGTCAATTCTTTCTAAGTCACCTTTAATTACCTATGTAATGCCTTATGTTTTAGGATCGCATGTGAGGAGACATAATGTACGTAAAGCAGAGCTGAGCACAGCGCCTGACCCAGGCTAATTACTCATTAAAAGAGAGCTTCTGTCAGGATGATGATGATGATTGCCATTTCATCCCTTGGAATGAATTAGATCAAATAAGAAGGAACAGGAAAGCTGCACGTGTCTGACCTTTTTCCTCAGTCCATCCCAGTCGCCTTAATAGGCTCATTATTGATGATCCTCCTTGGGACTGAAGGGAAAAATGATCAGAAATCTGAATGAATCTCAGCCTCTGGTCAGACAGAACCAGAATATCCCATGGGCGTGGGAACATCTCAATTAGGGTTTTTAATATACTCTCTTTCTCGTCTCCCTCATCTACTGGATTTCAAATGTCTAGATAGATGCTTTCGGCTACAAAGATCTAGATGAACACATTGATGAAAGGACTCCTTTATACCTTTTTCAGAAGAACATCATCTATTGTGTGTTCTGTTTCATTTTTACAACATAATTAGACAGACTCATGGAGAAGTTGAAGCCACATAGCTAGGTAATACTCAATGCATTTTTATTAGCTCCTAGAATGAAATTTAGTGATTTTAAAAATCTGGTAGAATTTATCCTTAAGTAGAAAATACTATAAGTAAGGAGAAGAAAGAAATGGCTTTATGGCATTTCCAGTAAAAATAAAAGACCTGTTGTTTTACCACAAGACCGATACAAGTCATTGCATTTAGGCCCCATTCAGAGATACACAGTGTTAGTGTCATTGACAGGTCATGATCTCAATGTACTTTCTTCCAGTCAGATGGACTTCAGAGGATTTGAGATCAAGGCAATGAGGGGGGTCCGAAAACACATTACATAGCAATGTTCAAATGACTTAGGGAAGTTCACCCCAGCAGAGAAAAGCCTAAGGAGGGACATGATAGCTCTCTTCAAGTACAGCCCTAGAAAGGATATGAAAAAGAAAACTCATTCTGTTCCATCTCTAAAACCTAATTTGGATAAATGGGTGATAGAGGAAGGTGAACATGTCAGCACACTTTTTTAAAAACTTGATAAAAATTTGAGTCCTGCTGCAAAGAAATGAGCTGCCTTAAACTTCCAATTACACAGAATATTCAAAAAGTTCACAGAAGGCTATATAAATATAGAGAAAATACTAGAGAGTCTTTCAACTGGTGGAAATGTGAACTAGGTGACCTACAGGAAAACTGTTAGCTTCAAGATTCTATGGTTCTTAGAAAGAACTACTGTTTGGAAAATTCCACCTAAGCGTCTGTATTTATGAACATGCCACTAAATTTACGTAAGCATCATGAATTATGATGGCTTAAACAACGAAGATGAAATCAAAAGGGATTTGGATACCATTGCTCATGAGTGGAAATTAATTAGGACAAAGGGAGCAGAGCCAATAAGAAAATCCAGAAGTAATATTTAAATTAATTGCTTTCTTGTCATAGAAATGTGTCTTTCAAAATAACTACAACAGGGGCACCTGGCTGGCTCAGTCAGCAAAACACGCAACTCTTGGTCTCCAGGTTGGAAGTCTGAGCCCCATGTTTGGTGTAGAGATTACTTAAAAATAAAATCCTAGACAAATAAATAAACCCCCCCCAAAATACAGTTAGAATATCTACAATAAAGACCCATTTAATCTGTTTCAATGTAATTATCTCTGAAACAACATATTTATATCAGAGAGCAAATGTAATATTCTCAATAGTAATATTGCATTATTTATCTATTTATACTATGCATTATTTAAAACTATAATGTGTACAGGTGAACTAAACTATTTGGAAAAAAACAAACACTGACTATGTTTTACCAACAAAAAAAAAATTAACAGAAAACAGAAAAAAAATTAAAAAAAAACAGAAAACAGAAAATGTTAGCTTACCTGCATGAATCTAAATAAAAACTTAAACACAAAATAAAAAATAAAAATTCATACTTAAAGGGAAAAAAAAAAGTGAGCTTACATGCATCCTAGCCATTCTCTCCTGGACTAGGACAGCCCTACAGAGAGAAAGGGAGGCATTGATAGGATAAAATTCATGTTCAAATGTCCTGGCAATTTCATATACTCCACAGACTCTAACCTGACTACAAGAATTGATGGCTGACTTTTGTTCTTTCCAACTCAGGCAAATGATCGCTCATTTCAAAGCACTGAAAAGTTCCTCACACATTTTATATCACACAAACACAAATATATTTTTACATTGCATCCAGGCTCTGCAGAGTCAGTCAGTGAGAAGAGCCAGGATTTAAAATTCCAGCTTTGCACTCCTCTATTCTCTCTACTTTTATCTTTCCTTCATAGTGCCAAGTATATTTTCTGGCACATAGGAATAGTCAATACATTGAGTTAAATGAAATCTGGATTCTGTGTTTACTTGCGAGGTTTTGTATATGACTGTGTGTTTGGTTTTCTGTGTTTCTGGGAATCATATTTGCTTCTGTTAAACAACAGTGTTCTGATATGTTGGACTGTAGGCAACACCTAGTATACATCAATTTCACAGATTATTAATAAATACCAATCTTCTAGTCATGGTGAGAGAGTGTTACAGAAAACTGTGTTATAGTGAGCTAAACTAATATGTCATGTCACAGATTATTTGGGGTATCAAGGGTTAAGACCATAAAAGATTCAAGCGTCATCTAATTCAATTTCTGCTCCATCCTCCTCCTAAAACTGGTTCTCCCATTTCATAAAAATAACTCAAATTTTTATGTGCTCAGAAAGACATTTGTAATTTATTGTTGAATTCATTCCATGGATCTTTACTGATCACTTACGAGAGCCAAAACAAATAAGAAAAGTAAAAATATATATGAGAACAAAACATAACTGATAAGTGAAGGGATTATTATTTACACTACCATGATTACTTTCAAATCCATTCATAGCAGATTTTATTACAATTCAAAAAGTGACAAGTGATCTCTGATTTTTGTTCAGTCAACATTCAACAGACATTCTAGTGCCAAATGAATCCCCACACTGTACCCAGAATACGCTGTGCATTTTTCTGCCACTGGGACTTTGCTTATGCCAGGTAAGGAAACTCTCCTCTATTCCCTTCTATGGCTGTCATCACTAATTGGTCATGGCACCCATTACTGGTGACCCTGGACATGCCTGAGAATTTTTTCTCATCAGTCACATAGGAAACATCAAATTCTAATAGAGTTAGCATACAAATATATATATATATATTTTTCATGGCTCTTAATAATATGGATGGTGAATAATGTGCCAGGTAGACAATACTCTATGTCTAATGGTTTTGCATTAGATTTAGAAATATTCTCCATATGGCCATTACTTACACTGATTGTCTATAAAAGCTAAGGGCATAATATTTCCTGATAGCATAAATCTGGAAGTCATTGTCTGAAGCTCAGAAGAATGGCCCAGGGTAGATATGTATAGCTATGAGCCAACAGCATAGAGATGAGAGATGTAGCACAGAAATGGAGGGGGATTCTTTAGACAGTTAAGGAAAATGAATAAGGATCTGGAAAACAGTTATAGAGGAACCAATCAGCATATTAAAAAGGTGTCAATACTCTAGAAATTTATTTTATGTTTAATTTTTTAAAGGTATGTTGAGCTGAAGACAGCATCTGCAGAAGTTTTACTTCTGTATGTAGATACTTGTGTGTCCCAGGTTGTGCGGTTGAGAGAGAAGCAGCTAGAAAGTACCGGTGACTCTCGAACAACACAGGTTTGAACTGGGCAAGTCCAACTACGTGCATATTTTCTTTGATAAATACAGTACTTTAAATGTGTTTTCTCCTTAATACAACTTCCTTAAAAACACTTTTTTCTCTAGCTTACTTGTAAGAATATAGTATCTAATAAATAGAATATACAAAATATGCATTAATTGATTGTCTATGTTACCAGTATGGCTTTCAACAATAGGCTACTGATAGTTAAGTTTTTGGGGAGTCAAAAGTCATTTGAAGATTTCTGAGTGTGCATAGGGAGCATCAGCACCCCTAAACTCCATGTGGTTCAAGGGTCAACAGTATTATGAGCAATGTTCAGTTCCCAAAATGAACTGGACCCGTAACTCCACAGTAAAAAGACAAAAAAAAAAATATATATATATATATATGTATATATATACATATATATATATATATATATTCAGTATCTGTGATCCACAAAGCATTGTTCTAGCCATTGTTATAAAACCTGTGGGGGAGATTTCAACTCAAGTGTGAGGTTCTTTGATGAGAGAACTTTTGTCAGCAGGCTTATTGAGGCACCTTAAACCTAAGTTTGCAGTTATGGTATTATTGATCCATGGACTTTTTCCTTATTTGGTTTCTAGAGATACTATAAATAAACAGGAATACAATGAGAGTGTAGAAACAAATGATTTAAAAAAAAAATTATTCCTAGCTCTGCAGTAAAACCCATCCTCTTAAATCAACTAAAATAAAGGTGAAAGGCGTTTTGGCTCAGATCATGGTCTCAAGGTCATGAGATCCACCCCAGGTGGTGGAGCCTGCTTGGGATACTTTCTCTCCTTCTCCTTCTCCCTCCCCAGCTTACGTGTGTGCATGCTCTCTCTCTCTCTAAAATAATAATAATAATGATAATAATGTGAAATAAAATACAAGTGGACAGGAATTGTAGACTCAACTAGAATGTATCTTGGATTAAAAGTTAAAAAAAAATTTGTCCTCAATATTTGAGATTCCACTAGCAGGTCAGAACTTGGTATTTGGCTGACAATGGCCTGACCTAAGGCACAGGGAAAGGACAGCAGCTGCTCTTAGCCAATCCACTGAGCTTTTCTGCAGGAAGAAGACACTTTAATTCTGTGACTCAAGGCTCAAAATCTTCTGTAGAAGCACAAGGTTCTTTTACTGGGATACCTGATCAGAGACATTAATTTTTTGTTGCATCTTTTTGGTATTCTCCCAGAAGAACTTTGTATGTTAAAATTCAGACTCGCTTCTCAGAACACATTCTATTGTTTTGGTTCCAGTGTCTGATTTGAGCTAAAAGTTTGCCTGATTTTTGAATGTTAGTTCCAACTGTTTGAACTTATATGCGCTCTTACTGGAGTGGTCTAATTTTGATCACATGCTTTCCACTTTACTGAGTAATTTATTTAGCACATTTTCACTTATCTCTTACTAGTAGGAATCAAAACATGGTAAAGCAAGCAGAGCAGTCAATACATGGTATAAAAAAATAATACTGTTTATGTCTATAGGGGTGGTGCCTGCCACAGATTAGGGGCCCAATCACTGTAGACTCTTCCCTGCCCCACTGTAAGAGTCAGATTATCTTCTTATGCATTTTTCTTCATTTCCTCCTCTCTCACCATATATATTCTGTTCAGGAAGAAAGGCTTTACAGAAGTGTCATAAGACTCTCCTTCTAATAATCTAATTTGGAATAAACCTGCATCATCTACGTTATCTCACTTCAAACAAAGATTTCAAATGTCGCATCAGACCTCCTCATCTTAACACTAAGCAACATTTGAGTTTGAATGAGATTATATTCATGAGAACTTTTATAATTGAATCATAACTTTTGACTCTAGATTTCCTTTCTTTATGAATGCTGGTAACCAGAAATCCTGTAACCACAGCTAATCAGATAGCATCCTCCAATGCAAGGAAGTGAACATCAGTCCTTGGCCATGTTGATCTTCAATAGGCCTTTCACACGCTGGTTCTCTCTACACCTAGACTTCATGGGAAAAGGCTTATTGAATACTTCCCTATGTCTACCAGGAAAGAACACAGTCATCAGTCATTTTGGACAGAGTAACAACATGAAAAGCCAATTAAAAAGCTCAACATCAAGTCAGCCATTTAATAGGTTTTTACATAAAACCTCCTTTTATGCTCCATTATGATCTAAGAATCCATCAGTAACTTGTTTTCTATCTTTAGATCTTCCACGGTGCAAATCTCTAACATGTGATTTAAAATTATCCTCTTTGGAAAGTAAATCCTTTAAAATCAACTTTCTCTTTATATAGAAGAAAAAAGGGGGGGGAGGAGGAAAAATATTTACCCAAAGAAAATTTTCATCTTATGAGGTTTAGATTATCTTCATGCCTGGTGCGGTTTTGCTCCTCATAAGTTCTCCCCTTATTTTGCAGCTCTGAACCAAGACCGCACATTCTTGGCTTTCATTATGACCAACTGGTTGGTACCTTGGGCCTCCACTAAGGAAAACTCAACCCACCCACCCCTGGCAGTTAAGAAATCAGTACCTTTAAATATGTACAACCCTAAATTCCCCAAAGGAAGCAGCTCTGTCTTCTTAATCCCAGTTGTTCTCCAGAATAATAGTATTAATGGTTACTGTCCATGAAACCTTATTTCATAGCACAGGGCAGAATAGGGCTTTTGCAATAAAGAATCAGGTTATCACCTAGAGTCAAGATTCTTGAACTCCTATCTATGTTTCTCTATATACACCTTCATTAAGTCATACTGAAAACTATCTCTTATTAGCTACTTTGTCTGGATCATTATTTTACATGGTTTGTTTTTTACCTCATTTCAAAATTTGAGCTCAATGTCAGTAATATTCCAGGATAACAGTAGAGATAGACTCATACATTCTTCCAGATCCGTGGTTCTTTTTTTTTTTTTTTAAAGATTTATTTATTTATTTGTTTATTTGACAGAGAGAGAGAGATCACAAGTAGGCTGAGA